>CABHPH010045407.1:3740-40402 GCA_902168325.1 Peromyscus nudipes | reverse complement strand
CCCCCCCCCTTGGTTCTGAGAACAGAACTCAGGTCAGGCCTTCATCCATTTTCATAGCATGTGCCCTTACCTGCAGAGCTGTTTTGCCAGCCCTACATTACTTTATAGAATATTATTTTCATGAATAGTATTCATACTGCATACACCTCAAGGGAGTGGTTTGCTTAACGTAAATTCTAAATACCTGTTTTGAGAAAATAATCAAAATCTTATAATCTTTATTCTACTAGAGGAGGTAAAATTTCAGTGCCTTGTAAGAGTAAGTCTTTAGAAAAGAATTCTTTCTGGGTTTGAATTATCGAGAAACCACTTTTTAAAGGTATACATAAAAATTGTAAGTCATACCTATTTAAAGAATATGTTAAGTCTAGAATATGGCATCAATAAATCTAGAATGGAACATATCAAATGACTTCATGTATGTGGGTACCATAAAGTTTCAGGCACGAGGTTTTATCTTTTCAACCAACACATTACACATATAGATTATATTTGTTTTAAGACAATAGAAATGACAAAACACAAGACAAAAAAATAGTTTACCCATTCGTCTTAAAAGTTATATTGAGGTACTTTAAAGTAAGACAACAAATAAATTTGCAGAAAAAGTAATTTCAAGGTATTACACCAATTTTCAATATAATGCAGTTAATTATATCTGTATTTTATAAAGGCAACCTTTGGCCTAGCTTAACACAAACTTTGCTCATCATTTCTTGAGTATAATACTAATTCATTCCTATTTTATTTGCATATGCAGATAATGCTTAGGAAGACAGAAGTTCTAGAACATTGTGCAGATGAATTTTCTCTTAGCAAAGCATTGAATCATCGCTGGAATGTGGAGTAAGCTACATGAAATGCGTTGAAGCAGTCCAGTGTCACTCAAAGCGCTCAACAGCTAATGCATGTTCAGAAATACTACAGTGTCTGTGTATCTCTCCATACACGGCAAGAGTAACCTCTAACCAAAAGATTTTCATATCATGCATACACCCACACACATTCAGCACTGGAGATAGCATCTATGACATGGCGCAGTGGGAGTCAGCACACAGCAGGCTATGACAGTGTGGGGTGGGGAAATTTGGATGCAAGAGCCAACTTTTACTCTTCCAAATAGGCAAAGGGTTCTTTTGTTCCTCTAATAGAAAAGACATGTCATTCCAAAGATTACATATTAAGTTCTAGCCAAAACTATAGTAAGTTATAAAAACAACATTTCTAGGAATTCCATCTGCACTAATGTAAGATCTCTTGAAACAAACTTTCTATAAAAGAGGCAATTTTGTTTACTTTGGCTATTCTTCCAAATTAGCATATGGAGGGGACACTAATGCAAATTATTGCTTGCAAAAATAGACACACTATATTCGTTTGGCCTTATTGTGATTATGTGGATTTTAAGACTTGGATTGCTCAGAGCCTGTCAAAGCAGAATATGTAGTTTAAGATGATAAAGATTTGGTCAGCCCAGATGGTCATTAGTTTGAGAAAGATACTTTACAAAAGTCAAAGTTACCATTTCCACGTTTGTGCAGTGCTTATCCTACTTGCTAAAAATAGGAAGTTCATACTTTTCTAAAGAATGTGTTTACATTACTATATTATTTTCCTATTGAAAACTGATTGTGAGATAAGCATATATTTTCATTAGAAATCTTTATAAAGTCATAATTAATAGAATGTGCAGTTTTCATTAAATAGTTTCTGAAATCTTTTTAGTTACTAATGATATATAATTATGCAGGCTTTTAGAGACAGATTTTACATAGGTATATACTATTTATTTTATATTATAATATGTATGGTTGTATATGAATCTACATTGAAATCGCTACATCTGATTATTCAGATATCATGAATTTAAAATATTGCTAATAGGATAACTATAGTCAATAAATCATATGACATTTTCAAAGATAAAACCAAGAAATATTGGGGTTGGGAAATCCCATACAAATTTGGTTAACACAGCAAACTAGTTAAGTGATTATAGATTCTAGGAGAACTTCATAAGTACTTGCCTTAGTTAGAGTTTGTATTGCTGTGATAAAACAGCATGACCAAAAGAAAGTTGGGGAGGAAAGAGTTTATTTGGATTACACTTCCACGTTATACTCTAGCTTTGAAGAAGTCAGGACAGAAACTGAAACAGGGCAGGAACCTGGAAGCAGGAGCTGATTCAGAGGCCATGGAGGAGTACTGCTTACTGGCTTGTTCCTCATAGCTCGATCAGCCTGCTTTCTTATAGAACCTTGGAGCACCAGCTCCATGATAGCATCATCCATAATGGGCTAGGCCCTTCCCCATTGATCACTAGTTAAGAAAATGCCCTAGAGCTGGATCTTATGGTGGCATTTTCTCAGTTGAGATTATCTACTTTCAGATGACTCTAGTTTGCATCACGTTGACATAAAACTAGCCAATACAGTACTTTAAAGTAGTACTGGTTCAATATAGTCTGTAAGAAAGTAGAGATGCTAAAATTGTTCTTTTAAAGTTGTTTCATTTTCTAGATTTTCAACTGGGGATGTTAAGAATGCACAGCGGAATCCATCTTGGGAGCTACTTTAAAAACACAATTTATCTAAAAATTTCAGCTTAGCAAACTAGTCTATTTGTAATATAATTTCATGAGCCAAATTCTTGGCTTTGGTACATTTATAAATCACCCATGGACCAATAATCTAGATATCCTTTCTAGATATTTACACATCATGCATGAATGCGTGTTTTTGTGATATCTTTATGTATTTTTATTTACAAATTTGAATAGATGTGTTCATTAAAACACAATTGTTAATTTCTGTATATAATTTTTTAATGAACAGATTCTAAAGATACAGAGACTGCACAAAAGCATTCTGGACCTCATTTTCAGGTAGCTTATATAGCTGCTCTTAGAATTCTGTGTCTAAATGCATTTTATATTTATTTCCTTACTATTTAATTTGATCTATTTATTTATTGACTCTGATCTCATTTTATAGTTCTGCCTGGTCTGGAACTTGCTGTGTAGGTTAGGCTGGCTCAAACTCACAGACATCTGCCTGCCTGTGCCTGCCTCTGCCTTCCTAGCGCTGAGCTTAAAGGTGTGTTCCACCATACCCAGCTCCAATTTATTTTTAAGTTAATTTTCTCCAGTCCTATGATTTCACCCATGAAGATTACTACCAGATATATACGATATTTTAAAAATATATATGCTTAAAATAACTTTGACCAGTTATATTGAGCTGCAAACAAAATGAATCATAACTTAGCCTTTTATTGATTGAGGAAAGACAAGAGTGTAGCTCTTAGGAAAGACGATTGTCCCTAGCTGAAGAGAAATGCTGTTTGCTTAGCTTTAAGTCAGAAAGGGGCTGTGTTTCCCCACCATACACTGCCTCGGAGCAGAATATGCTGTCTGCTTTTTATAGATGATCACATTCCTCTACTTAGAGTTAAGAAAGTCCATTTACCGTGTCTGAGAAACGGTAAAACTTCTCCAGTGCAAAAGCTTCTGTCTGCAGGAAGGTAAAGTGGTCCAAGAGGAGTTGAGAAACCAGAGAAGCAAGTCACGTATAATTACACAATTGATTTCAATCACATACACCATTTTAGCATACATACGTATCAATTCATTGATGCTCACAGATGCAAAGTATCTACCCAAAGTATTGAATCGAAAACACTAGTGGCTTTGTTCTGCATTAAATTTTAATTACCCTTAGTCACATATGCTGCTTGGATATTTCAAGTAGTGATGAGAGAATGATAAACCATTATAATTCTTGTATTTCTTTCTAACTTTTCCTGGCACACTAGTCTCTGAGTATATTAATCTTGCATCTTTGCTGTGAGCTCAAGAATAACGGACAATCAAGTACATCAAATATTTTTATCTCACTCCTACTTGTGGTAAAATTGGATAAAGAGGCACTTCAGTCAAAAGATTTTTCTTCAAAAGAGGAACCAGAATTGAATGTGGTCTAAATTTGTGGTCTGGTTCGTTATCCAGTGATTTTAGTGTGGAGTGAGTATAAGATAGCAGTCATTTCCTGTTAGACAGCATATGCATGATGCTTCTCATTTCTAGTCTAGGTGGCCTGTGGTTGAAGCATGCTACAGTAGATAGGAAAGAAAAGGGAAGTAAAGGAATGGAAAAGAAAAGTGCAAAATCAAATACTAATGATAAGGAAACCAAGTATTGCCCCAGTTATAACAAAGAATGATCAGGACAATTCTGAGTCACTAACAGAAAGGCATGTGCTTTGGCCAGGAAAGCCGTGGTTCTGTTACAGTGTTTCTAAGAATCAGGAGAGAAAGGGCAGCAGAAGTCTGTGTGACGGACGTGATGAGGAGAAAGAGAGGGAAGGGGCCAGGGTGGGGATAAAAATGGAAAGATAGGAGGAGGGGAAAGAGCTGGTAAAGGAAGAAGAGAGGGAGGAGACAGAGGTGGTGGAGAAAGAAGAGCAGGAAGAGGAGCTGGAACAGGACAGGGAGGAGGAAAAGAAGAGGGAGGAGGAATACAAGGGGGAGGAGGGGGAGGAGGAAGGGGAGGAAATAAGAGGGGGAGGAGGGGGAGGAGGAGGGAGAAGAGGAGTAAGAGGGGGAGGAGGGGGAGGAGGGAGAAGAGGAGTAAGAGGGGGAGGAGGAGGGAGAAGAGGAGTAAGAGGGAGGAGGGGGAGGAGGAGGGAGAAGAGGAGTAAGGGGAAGACAAAAACATAACTGACCAAAGACCAGGGGAGGGTGGAAGGGCTATATGAAAATTAATCTTCTCATCACAATACGTTTCAACATGTGAATGGTATGGTTTTGTTTTCATGGAAACTTAACAAATGTAAAGTCGAGCATTGTTTTATGTCAATATAATACTGTCTTGGGGCTAATGCTCCTTTCCTGCAGCTGTTTGTGGATGTTTACTGGGCTTTGATAAGTTCTGGAAGTCAGTTGCCTTAGAATATATTTAGTACTAAGTATACTTAAGATGATAGTTTAACGGCTTTTGCTTTAAAAATAGTTACTAAATATATAAGTAGTAAGTAATTCATAACTTATTGAGCCCTTAAAAATCATTAAAACTTCATATTGTTTAAGGCAGACCATTGCCCTTCAGATTTATGTTTTGTTTAACTGTCTCAGCATGTAGAACTGTGGCAATACTGTCTATGACTCTGACAGTGTTGTGTTGAAGGAAGGTTTTCCTTTAAGTTGTCAGTTGGCACATTTGGACTGTAATAAGTAGCCAACAGATCTACCGTTGAGAGAGATTTTCTGTTGTTATAAAGGAAGATACCATAACACATTTTAACAGAGGAACAAACACATTATACACAACCAAATTCAGCCAGCATGTTACTTCCACAACTTTCTATGGCTTCCTAATGATGCTCCAAATGCATTTACTTGTGGGTCTGTCTTGGATCAGATATTAGCAAGGCAACAATAGCATTTGTTTTGTTTACTACAGGGCTTCAGAACAAAACTGTTTAAATATGAAAATGTGCATAAGAAGGAGATTATACTGCATGAACTTATCATGATATTAATACTTCCATGCAATTTACAGAAACAACCTATTGGCTCTGAAAAAGAACAATTTTCATAATTAAATCTGATGATGTCTGTATTAAGTGATGCTATCAGGAATACTCTAGCATTGCCAGTAGGAGATGGAATATTTATCAGACGAAGCATAAACAGTGTTGCTCCTGGAAATATATTAGTGACCTTCATAAAGTATATCACGACATCAGGCATGCTACATAAGTATAACTCAATACTACAGTTTCTCCCTGAACCGACCTTTACACAGTTTTTAAAAGTACAAAAGTGAGAGAATATCATTTCATTTATTCTCCAATCCAAATTTTTCTCCTAGACATTTGCATTAAACATAACAAATCACTATGCACTGTAAATTGATATCCCATTAAACCCAATAAAAGTAATCGCTTACCTTATTCTTTCTCTTTCGTCGAAATCTCAACAGTTCTTTGTGTTGTCTGGATACAAAATTCACCGCTGCATACTCCAGAAGTGCTGAGAACACAAAAAGAAGGCACACTGCCATCCAAATATCGATAGCTTTGACATAGGAAACCTGGGCAGCAGAGAGGAGCAAGAGAAAAAATAGTAAGAAAGTTAACTTTGATTGTTATTGCCCTGAAAAACAAAATTGATTGTTAGTTTTCTGATTCTGAACATGAATTATAAATCAGTTAGAAAAAATAAATGAAAAAGATCTATTCACTAAGAATTTCCAAGATATTATTTTTTATAAATTTTATGGATTAGTCATAATTGTAGGACTTGAATATATTTTGTTATTGTTTCCAAGTTAGGAATTAACTCAAATACAAGAAAAAAGAAAGATGAAATATTTTATATTTGAAACATTATCAAGAGGATACAAATAGGAAAGAAAGAAGTCAAATTGTCTTTTTCTGCAGATGATGCAAGTTTATACATAAAAGACCCTAAGAACTCCACCAGAAAACTTCTAAAGCTGATACACACTTTCAGTAAAGTATCAGGATACAAAATTAACATGCAAAAATTAATAGCCTTCCTATATACAAATGTCAAACAGAATGAAAAAGATATCAGGGAAATAATGCCTATCATAATAGCTAGAAAAAGTATCTTGGGATGACTCTAACCAAGTAAGTGAAAGACTTGTATAATAAAATTTTTTAGAAACTGAAGAAATTATAGAATTTAAATTAAAGAAATTTAAAAAAGAAGGTATCAGAAGATGGAAAGAGTTCCTATGTTCATGGATCAGTAGGACTGATATTGTGAAAATGCCCATCCAACCAAAAGCAATCTACGGATTCAACACTATCCCTGTCTAAATTTCAACAAAATTCTTCCAGAAATTTAAAAAAAAACTTCAATTTCATATGGAAACAAACAAACAAACAAAAACATAAACAAAAACAGGAAAACTTAAATAAGCCTGTTCAGTAAAAGAACTGTCAAAGGCATCATCATCTCTGATCTCAAGTTCTATTACAGAGCTATAGTAATAAAAACAGGATGGTTTTTATTGGCATAAGAACAGATATGTTGCTCAATGGAATCAAATTGAAGGTCCTGATCTAACTCCGCATACCTAAGGATACCTGATTCTTTCAAAGAAGCGAAAAATACATACTGGAGTTAAGACACCATCTTCACCAAGTGGTGCTGGTCAAACTGGGTGTCTGTATGTAAAAGAATGAAAATAGACCCTATCTATCACCCTGTACAAAACACAACCCCAAATGGATCAAAGACCTCAACATAACACCAGGTATCTCAAATCTGAAACATTATAATTCTTGCAGTTACATTGAAATTAAGTAAGTAAATAACTAAATAAATAAAAGTGTATATGAGTGTGTGTATATACATGTATATATATGTATAAAACAATGTTAACTTTTAAATATTATATTTTCACTATTTCTTCTTTACTTAGCAATGATTTTATTTTACAACTAATTAATTCACCTAAAATAATTTTATTTGTTCTCTATTTCAAAATTTTTCTTAGGCAACCCTTAAGAGTAGTAAATAAAAAGAATCCCTTGCTTCCTCACCTGCTAATCTGACTACAATTATCATGATGTGCGTGTATGCATGTATATATACATATACATAATATTTACATATAAACAGACATACTTTGCACCATATATATATATATATATATTTCTCCACTATTGAGCTATCTGCATGTAATATGAAGATAGTGCTAAACACTCAACACTATTAGCAATTATCTACTCAGGGCAGCTACTGTCTAATCCTAATACCCGAATAGCATTCTATCAAATAGCCTGACTTGTTGCATTTTAATTTCAGGTCTCATTAGTGTTCACTCACATTTGCTCAATCTTTCCTTGTTTTTGGTGTTATCAGTAGTTTGAATGAGTCAAGGCCAGCTATTTTACAGAGTGTTCTTCATAAATTTCCCTTGTTTTTGTTTGTTTGTTAGTAATGTCCTACCAAAGTTTCACATCCATTCTTTACTGTGTATTGTAGCAGGGAGGAAAAAGTGTTAGTCATTTGGCTATGGTGAGGCCTTCCAGTTTTTTGTATTTTAAAGGTTACTGAGTTCTTCCTGAGTACAATGTTCTGAAATTATGCTGATACAGCTTTGTTGTAGAGCATGTATTTGGCATACATGAAGCATCGTGTTTGATCTCTAGCACCAACCTCCCAAAATTTATTCTGAATTTTCACAAGGTATAGTTAGCATTCATTGATAATTTGTTTGACGCGATCTAATTTTATCATTATCTATGTTTTTTTAGTGATCACCCAATTATTATTATCATATATATATATGTGAGACTCTTACCTTGATAAATCTTTTAATTGTAGCACATTAATGCTATTGTTCATTTTGAAGCTCATGATATCATTTTTTTGACAAGTCTCCATTATTGTTTTACCATTTACTTTTTTAATGACATAAGATGTGTCAAATTTATCTTGTACTGTTTCTTTGCCTTGTCTTTAAGTCAGCCCCCTTTCTCAGGAATCATTCTTTTCAGTTTTTAAGATTTACCTTTATTATTTTTAACTGTGTGTATATGTGTATCTGTGTGGATGTACCTGAGGAGGTCAGAGGCGTTAGAAACCCCTCACACTGGAGTTACACATGGCTGTGAGCTGACTGAGTTGTGATAGGAATCAAACTCTGGTCCTCTGTAACAGCATACTGTACCCTTAACCACAGGGCTATCTCTGCATTCTGTAAGGAATAATTCTTTAGTAAAAAAAGGACCTTTTAGAAATGAAGGTCAGGGTGTTGGTATATTGAGTATTGAACTTTACAACAAAATGTTTATCTCATGCTCACACCACGTACTGTTTTGGTTGACCTGAATCATCATGTTTTTTATTTTAATTAACAAAGCTAGGAAACACACACACACACACACACACACACACACACACACACACAGAGAGAGAGAGAGAGAGAGAGAGAGAGAGAGAGAGAGAGAGAGAGAACCTGTTATCTATTTACCTACTTGCCTATTTTCTATCTTTTTGGGGTTTGTTCTAGCCTTTGCCATTTTCTATGTCACATCTTCCTTTAAAAGTGAGGAATTTGGCTCAAATATATTTGATCATATATCATGTATGTTAATTAATACTGTTGAAAATCACCTCAGCCAGTGCCCTCTTAGAGCCAGCTATCTCCTGCTCCAAGCCTCATTCCTGAAAGCCACAATGCTCCATTACTGTTCTCCACTGTCTCTGGCATTCTGGCTGTATCCATTGGCCTAGCCAGTCCAGCCAGTCTCTGGGATCCTAATGGTCCTCAACGGGGATCCCATAGGCCTTGCATTCTCCTTGTCAGGAGGCCTCTGATGGCATTGGATTCCTCAGAACTAGAGTTACAGATGGTTGTAAGCTGCCATGTAGATGCTGAGTATTGAATCAGGGCCTCTGGCAGAGCAGCAAGTGCTTTTAACCACAAAGCCAACTCTGGAGTCTCACAGAGATTATTTTTGAGATTTTTTTAAAGGGCAAATCTGAATACACTGCTTTCAAGTTAAAACTCACTATTTTCTCATCATGAATTTAAAGGCTCAAACCTGTTTCAGGGCACATAAACACTTTGCTATTAGGCTCTAGCTTACCTTTTTTTTTTTTTTAACAGAAATCATCCATTTTGTTTTTTACCACTTTCATCCAGTATTTATTAAATGCCAATAATTTTAACCAAGTTCTACTTTTTTGTATTATAGAAATAGAAATGATTAATGGAACTTACATTGAAGCAATTAAGTAAGGAATGCATAATAAAACTATGTAAGTAATAAGATAACAAGAGAACTCCCAGAAAGGAAATACAGAATGATGGAAGGATGACTGGGCAAAGGAGACCACACCAGATGAGGACCTCTCTTGAGATGTTTTAATCAATGGTGTTTGCCACTTTCTTACTATGTTCTAGCTACCATTTCCGTCTTTGAATTTTTGGAAACTGAAAGTAACTAAGAAGTCCTTTCTTCATGCCTCAGCAGCTTTTGACTTGGCTTTACCTTTGTCTGGACTATCCCTTTTGAATGACTCCCGTTTGTCCCTCAGATGTCAGCATAAGCTACTTTCTCAAGAAAGCTTTTCCTAAACGGTCAGAACAGAATAGCACTCTTCACTATCTTCCTCTACCTCTTTCACAGCTAGAGGCAAAGCTCCTCATTGTAGAGGTGGTATTGAGACCTAGTGAAATGCCTGTGAAAAATCACAGAGCTACCAAATGACAAAGGTTAAGATTGGAATTTAATGAACTTACTATAGTAGACCTATAATTGGTCTACTTCTGGAGACCATGAACACGACTACTATTCTATTACCTCCCCTTTTGACTAATTAAATCATCACTACACATTAAGAACAACACTGTGCTTTGGAATTTAATTTGTGTCAAAACGTTCATCTTTAATTTTTCCCTAATAGTGAAAAGTCAAAGTTCCTCCATGTTTGTTTGCTTTGATCTTAAACCCAGACTATTCCCTCTTTATCAGAAAGGAGATAGGGTCTAGGTATTTACTAGAGAGAAATAAAGTGTCTTTTGACCAGGAAAATCAAAACTGTTAAAATCAGAGAAACATTTTATCCTTCAAAATGCAGTGAAGAATGCCCATGATTATATAAAACGAAGCAAGGCTTTTGATCTAGCTGGGAACTAGGAGATCATTTTCTATTGAATTTATATTAATATAGGGAGGCGTAGTCAGCTTGATAACTTACTTTTAGTATCAGTGGAGTGTTTAACCATAAATGGAACATCTATATTACCAGTCCCCAAGGCTGGAGGACGATTGTGGAAGAGGGTCCCAAGAGATTGGAAGAGCTAAAAGTCTGGGAGGATCAGAATGGAATAGTGTTTTCTGAACATGACAGAAGCACTGCACTTATGAACTCTTAACAACTGTGGCTGCCTGCGTAAAATCAAGCCAGCCAACATTCTAGTGAGAAGCAGGAATGATTCATGAACCTCTACCCTAATTGTGGCACTAAGTATATTGAGGACTTCTGGGGTAGAGAGAGTCAGTTTTCATTAAATTGATAGTTACTGGTAGGTTGACCACACTCCAGTGAATTATCCCACACCCAGGAGAATGTGGCCAGCACAAACTGGTCTCAGTGGATTGGTAAAAAAAAAAATGTCATGCAAACTCTTTCTTCTACTTTCAGCATTCTTTAGCTATTAGTAGCCTTTTGTGTAGGGTTTAAGATCTCAAAAGAGAGCAAGGAAGAATATATGGGGGTGGCTAGAGAGGAAAGGGAACAGGGGCATGTGAAGAAAAGGGACATGGAGAAATGATGTGATTATATTCTAATCTCAAAAAATGAAAGAAAAATAGAAAAAAATCAGGCATGAAGTTGGATAGGGTCGGGAGAGAGGGATGGATGTGGGAGGAGTTAAGGGAATGAATGAGGAGTGAATTTGGTCGAAGTACATTGTAGGAAATTCTCAAAGAATTAGTAAATTTAAAAGTTTATAATACATATTCTGTAGACTTATTTCATATTTCAGAAATACTGTGCATTTCTTATATTGTTTAATGTCATAATTAGAAAATAGAGAAAATTTACATTACAAATAACATAAAAATATCTGACTGAATTTTATCATTACTGATGAGTTCCATGGATATCATAGACAGAACCAAGTCACTTGGTTTTGGAGAGAAGTCATATTTGGGGAGCTTACCTAAGTACAAATTTCTCTATGTTTTACACTTAAAACATAATATAATGGAAGTTGGCTTGATGAGAATCTACCTATGATGCAATATGTTACTGGCTGGAACTAACGTGTGCCATGTCCACTTTCGTTGAAATGTGTTCCCGGATCTGTGCTGTCACTGCGACTCTTTCTTGTGGCACAGTGGTGGAGGAAATGCAGGGCACTTGAGGTTGTCAGCTTGGGTGATTAATGGTACAGGCTTGAGGGGGCATGGGTCATTTTCGTTGAAGTTCAGCAACCAGAACTGCTCAGAGTCAGCCTCAACTTAAAAGAAAACAAAAAAACTGCCAAGCTTTCCAGGTACCTGGCGGGGGAAACCCAGGGGGAGTGGCACAGCATTACCCTGAGACAGAGGGAGTCAGAGAAGGGCTTTTCTAGTTTTCGTTCCGAAACAAATGCAAGCAGCCCCACCAGTTCAGGAGTTAGGATATTCAAATACTTTAAGATGATAATATAAGCGAAGATTCACTGAAGAGCCAAGCACACTGCCTTCCAGGAAAAAGCTATCAATTGTGGTGGCAGACGGGATAACTCAGCTAGGTCTGAAACATTCTAAATCCATGCTGTCAGAGAAAGCACAGGAAATCAGTCACAAAGAGGTACATAAAGAGACGGAGAGTAAAGGCGAAGGGCTCCATACTGCTTTACCCATGAAACGACTTTCTTTGAGCCACACAGTTTCAGAGAGGATGGAGAGGAAATAGAAGAGAAGAAGAAGAGGTGAGAGAGGACAGGAGCGAAGGAGGGAAAGAGAAAGAGATAAAGGGAGGAAAGGAGAGACAGAGGGAGAGAAAGAAGGACATACTTAGAATAGATGACTTTACTATCATGCTCATTCCTTTCCCAGGTGATCACTTATTTGTGGATTTAATCCTGAAATAATTTCATTTGTTCCCTCTGATCATGAGCGATAGGTTATATCTGTCACTGGACATAGTTCACAGGTGCGGTATCCCTCTGCAAGATTTTGATATTATCACTCAAGAGCAATGTTTTGGGTTTTGTTGCGTGACAAGCACATTGGAGGAACTGCATTGTAGAAATGGAACCATATGCTAAGGCTGAGAGGCCTGCCTAGGTACACATCTTTACAGTAATCTACCAAGTTGGTCAAAACCATTACCATGAGGCCAGTAATTTCCTATGCTGAAGCTCATAGATACAATGTACTAATGGATGAAGATACGTTGGATGTGGCTTGCTAATTATTACTCAGACCGGTGCTCATCTGTCATTTCCACATATAAAAATTTAGATGCATTTAAAAAGCTTCAATTTAAGAAGAGGAAATTAATTAAAGCAGAACCCGGCCTAAGCCTGCATGTAGACATCTGTCTATAAGGCAAATTTCCATGGGTCATTTAAGAGTGATCGCTTTGTCAATTTTTTTCTTCAATCTAAATTTGCTTTTCTTAAAAAAGAAATATATATATATATATATATATATATATTACAGAACATTTCAGTGTATGCCTTTGGGTAAGGTAATCTGTTCTTCCTTTAGTGGCAATCCATCTTTGTAGATTTCCCCAGTTCCAGAAATGTCAAGTGAACCATGATGAATAAGTTTGACTGCAGAATAAGCCAAATGGCTCAGGCATACAGAAAAATATGTTTCTCAAAACATGCTGGGAATTTATCTGCTTATGTGTTTTTTTCTTTTCTGAGTTATTTAATTGCTGATCTCTATGAATTTTACTTAATTGTTTAGTTTATTCACTATGATGGGAGAGCCTGCATGCAAAAACTTTACATTTGTAAAGTTTATAGGAGAAATATTGACCTGAAATGCATTTGGATGTTATCTAGTGCCAGAGATGAAATAATTACAAAAAAGAGAAAGAGCAAACAGTGTGTTAAGGTCACAGGCTAGAGCAAATAGAGTTGGTATTGAAAACATTGAAGGAGAGCACCAGGCACTAGCCAGTAATGACAGAGACATTCAGAGCTTTGACATTCTGGGGTTTTTAACCCATCGCCCTGGAGGGTGACTCTCAGTGATGCTGCATTCACTCTGATTATATGCAGACCCATAGTAAATGCACGATGTTTTTCATGCAACATTTATCATACTCGTAAAGGTTTTTACTTTAAGAGTTAAAATGCAGTGGAGAAGCCTTTTGTCCTGAGTTGCATTATTTCTAGTGACTAGAGGTCATCCTTCCAGTCACCTCAAGGAAAGTGCAACCAGGGAAAGACGAAAGGATTGTGAAGGTCACAGCTACCTCTGCCTCCAGATTCAGTTCCCAGAGCTTTACTTCCACATCTTCTATCGAGTGTGACTAACGTTTTCTAACATTTACAAGAAAACGCAAAATCAATCTAGACGTCACTAGAGATGTTTCCTGAGAGGATGTACTTAGACTTCCTGGCATGCATAATCTATTAACGTTTGACCTATTCATTTGAAGTTAAATTTAGCGTGTGACTCCTTGCTCCTGTTTTACGTGTTGGAGACTTTGCACTCTAGTTGCCTACTTAGTATGAACATTTTCATTCTCATTCCTTTTGCTTAGGTGCCTAAGAGTGTAATTTATGACTTCAAACTAGAATCTTGGAGACAGATGATGCCTAGAAGGGCCCTTTAAGGACCTATTTTTGAGGAAGTTCATAAATATGGTCTGGGGTATATCTCTATATCTATCTATCTATCTATCTATCTATCTATCTATCTATCTATCTATCATCTATCTATCTATCTATCTATCATCTATCTATCTATCTATCTATCTATCTATCTATCTATCATCTATCTATCTATCATCTATCTATCTATCTATCTATCTATCATCTATCTATCTATGTGTGTCTCTGTGTGTATACATATGTATATACATACATATATGTGTGTGCAGTACAGTATGTAGTAAAGGAGATTTTTAGTTTCAAAATTGCATATGCAGTTTTTGCTTTTTTTAAATTTAGCTTTATCATGAATCCTTGTATGGTGCTGCTATGAAAATGTAAACTTTGGAATTTCTCTTAAACTCAGAAAATTTATACTTATGTGTATACGCATAGATTCATGTAATAGCAATCAGTAAAAAAAAAAAAGGCCATGAATTTGAAAGATAGTGGGGAACATAGGTATATGGGGGAAAGGGTAGGGGGAAATTCTGTAATTGCAATCTCAAAATAAAAATAAATAAATTGAAAAAATATACAGCAGGTCTGTTTATATGTCAAGTAGAGAGAAAATGTTTATTAAATGCTAAATTTTATACTTAAAACTCAGTAAGCCTAGTAATTGTAGCAAGATGAAAGGACAACCAGAAATACCCATCAGTTCATCTTTTTATAGGTCCCATCCATGCTTAGAAATTATATTCGCAAGATATTGTTACATTATTAATAAAATATTTTAGCTTAATATGCATTATATAATGGGTATTTAATGAATAAGGTTTAGGTAAAATGATCCCTTCACTTTCTGTTCAGTTTTCTTTTTTTCTCTTTTTCTAAAATTAGCATATATGGAATATTTATATTATTAAAGTAAAAACTGCAAGTAATGAATTGAGTATTTTGTTCACATTCAAATGTCCTATGATAAGATGATAATGCGGTTTAGGTTATTATGGTACAATATTAAAGCAAAAATGAACCATAATGTGTTGTATTTTTTCCAGACTTGATTGAAGTATTATCAGTTAACTGTATTTTGTATTTAAATAGTAAGGACAAAACCCTGCTGGCCGGAGTAGCTTTCCACTGCTATAATAATAAGGTGGTCTGATTACTATACGCTCCCCTCAGTCCATTTATATTGCCACAAACATATAACTTATTGTTTAAATCCACTGAGTATTTTCTAGACCATTAAGAGTGTTTGTTAATTAATTTTAAGAAACCAACAGTAAAGACACCTCCTTCCATTTTTTTTATCCTTTATTCTTTCAGTTTAAATAATACACAAATAATCTGTGTGACAATATAATCAAGTATTAAGAAAACATAATGATTCACTTTCAGTTTATATTAGCTATCGTTACTTCTGTAGTTGGTAGTGAAACTGTTTTTGTATTTTTCAAGAACTACTCTTTTCCTTATACAGTAAGGAAGATAACTGCAAGCTTTAAATTCTTTTTCATTAATTTTGTGGTACTCTAGAGTGAAACAGAGAGAAGCAGGTGAAGTTTAATGCAACTGAGTTTTCATGCTACACCAGAAAGATGAAAATGGCATAGCTGCTTGCTTTTTAAAGCCAAGAATTGAGTAAATAATTGAAAAGCTCATGTTGTTTAAATGTGCACGTGGTACTCAGTAAACACACACGGACAACGTTAGGTTCTGAGGATGGAAATGTGTAAAAGATGCTTTGTCCCCTCATAAAGCTACTTCTGATGGGTTTCACAAGCAAATTAAACCAAAGGAAAAAAGAAGAAGAAAAGAAAAAAGAGGAAAGTAATTGAAATATTATGTTCAAGGTACTGGCCCTCAACCCTTAAATACCCTTTAGCCTACAATTTGCAATATATTTGACCAGAGGCTTCTGGGCCTCTGTGATAAATTTAATTAATTAGCTGTCATTAGACTTTCAAGTGTTCTTTGTCCTTTTATGTGTAGCAGTTTTTTGTAAATAAGATAGCTGGAGGGGTATGGATAGAGTGGAGAGATCTACATAGACTCTCCCTGTGAATTTCCCACCTTTTTATCTCCATTCCTTCTCACCTTTTGTATACTTTCCTAAAACCTATATGAACGAACTAGAGTGTAGTCTAAGAAAAGACACAGAGTTTTAGCAGACAGCGTTATTTGCTTATAATCACTTCTCTCCTTTTTTCTTCCCCAAAGCTTCCTTGTGCATGGAATACATTCCCCATCCTATCAACTTTGGGTTTGGCCTTGGAACTTGTATAATTTTGTGGGATGAGAACAGAACTTGATTCTATGCCAACTTTGACCCAAAAGGTTTTCTTGTACCTGCTTCATTTCTAGTATTCGTGCACTCCCCAATTGGGAGGGTGGAGCATATGGCTGGTAACCATAGTTACTACATGATGAAACATAAGGAGCAAACCAAACCACCCCACAGTCTAAACTGAAGGCCACTTTCATTCAGCCAGTCTCAAGCTAGCTTAGAAGAGACCAAGATAATTCATCATTTTATGTGCAAGAAAAAAGTCACTAAGCCACTATGATTTTGTTGTCATTTGTTATGCAGAATAATTTCAAAGAAGTAAGACCTAGATAACACATAGGGCCAAGAATCTTAGATTACTTAGTGTTGAGAGATAGAATTTGGATGAACTTTCTTTCAACCCAGGTATTTTCAGACCCTTGCTGAGGTTGTACTGTGATGGATACAAGTGTATAGCAGAAAAGTACCTAAAGTTAATCATTAGTCTTTAGAAAATAGATGTTTTTGATGTTGCTATCTGAACTAGATATTAAGTTAAAATCATGTGTGACTAACTCTTCTTCCACTCATGATTTTCATCAATTCCTCTTAAGGATGATTGCTTTTCCATATTTGAAAACGGATAACACAGTGTTGAGATTTGAATTTGAACATCTTTGGGTAAATAAGTTCCACCTTTAAGCAAATGGACCTATTTTGTACATGACTGGAGATGGACCCAGGGAAAATAAGAAGGAAGAATGAAGTATTTGAGTAACTTGGACCAGTCTTTAGCTGGAGGAAGAAGATCAGTCACAGTATCATTTTGTTTTTTCCCATTTGTAGTTTACTCTTAAAAGTCGGAGGCCCAGATTTCCTGCTCAGAATCTCCGGAGCTCTCAGGCTTTGGCAGTTCCATGTATCAGCTTTATGAATGTATCAAAGGGAAAAAGGAACCTTAAACCACTCTCTCCTCCATCATCCTGTGTTGGAAACAACTTTCCTGTCGTATGTCCGTGTTCCACCCTTGACTTCTGCCTTTCTTTGACTCTGCAATGTGAAATTCATAAGCACACCTCATTTCACCTCTAGAATTCTCAAACATGTCTACTTTCCGAATCCATTTACTATCCTTACCTCTGCTGCTGGCCGGCCACCATCTACAGTGGACTATCCCAAGTGGCTTTGGGTTCTTTCCACTTGAGTTTGGTTCATCCTTTCTCATACTCATACAGAGTGAGAATGATCACTCATCTTAAAAATTTCTTCAGATTGCCCTACTGTTGTTGATAAATCTAATTATTACAAAGAACTATAATGCTGTCCATGACTTGACCCTATAATAATTACCATTTTTTCTTTTGCTCATCTACAGTAATCCCACGGTGCAAGGAAGCACTTATAAATGTAAACTATCTTGAAGCTTTGCTGTCAAGAGAATTCACATGACACCTCTTCTGACCAATTGACATATGTACTGCCAAAGTGCAAAATAGCTTCAAATTCTGATGAATGGACCACATGTGCCTTCTTGCTCTGGGATATGATGTGCTTGACTTAGCATGGCATTACCAAGTCCAATCCAATTGATCATATTAGGGAGGAATCTCAAGGAACTGCCTAAATATATTCTAAGATTCTTTTGTCTGAGTCTTGACTAATTTCCAAGCTTCTTCTATCATACTGGAGATGTACTAGCATAGAGTCTATGTTAAACACTAAGCAATTATCATAAGTTAATGATGTATTGTTTCTTCCTGTTATTTAATAATCTATTGTTATTGTAAGTCCTAAATTAAATTTGTTTTCTACTTCCTAGGATGACTTGTGTGAGCTCTTGGAGATTTCAAACAGCAGATGGGAATCTGTTCTTTTAGGTGACTGTTTTTAAATGTACAGGTGAATTCTCAGTATCTATCTACTTTACGAGCCCTCAAACAAATATACAAACAACTCTCTCTCCAAATCAGAATCCTAATTTCAAGAGATCTTCTGTTCTTTTGAGTAGACTAATCCAGTATGTTAGTGATTGTTGTTTACACAGATGTTCAGAGTTGGCCCTTCTGAATTTTAGTATGTCTAACTAAATATGCTAAATCTCTCGTTCTTTATTTATAGCATGTCAAAGATAATTTGTCAACCTTGTCTTGTCTTATGACATAACTACCCTTGAATTCTTTCTGTAGGTAGAAATTAAATTTCTTGTGGGACATTGTCTCTATTATCAGAATGAGTGGTCTATGTAAATGAATATATAGAATTGAACTCCTGACTGAAAATTTCTTCTTTCTCTGAAATCCTGATGAAATCGATGCCTTTAAACAAACCCTATTTTATTTTTATATAGAGTATGCAGCTGTCTCAGATCGGCCTTTCCATTTTGCTTAAATTTGTATCCCTATTTTACCATCTTAATTTTTTTGATTTCTTTATTTCTGGTTTTTCTACTCACACCTTTCCGCTCTCTCAGTCCTGTACCATTCTGTGTCCTGAATACTTCTCTTCCTCACCCCACAAAACCTGTAAACTCCTAAAATGGTGCATATTCTGTCTTTTTTCTAACTAACTTAAGGATCAAATAAGATTTCATTTCCAGTTAGCTCAGGTATAAGACAAATATGAATAAATTTCCATTATAATTTGACCATGGAGTTTCTACTATCACCCAGACTCCTTTGAATATTCGTACACAAACTCATATAAGCATTGAAAATCAGGTTAAACAGATAAGCAAGTTTGTAATTTTCACATGAGGTGTATATTATAAAAATGCAAATTGATTTGGACTATTTAAAAGTTATAATAAAGTGTTACTAAAGGAAGACATTACTTTGAAAGACAATCATCAATTCTTCCTGGGAAAGGGGAACTTCATTCAACACCAAATTCTTTCTATCTTATGTAACATTTGCAATAATTATCTTGTGACCAAAGTGTATTTACTCACATATTTTAACTTAATTAATTGAACCAGAATTCATTCATAGAAAACACTAAGGGGACTGTGCATACATTTATAATTTACCTCAGGTAGCAGGTACAACATCAAATGTTCATGATAAACTAATATTACTTTATTATGGTGAAGTTCATCATTTTAAGAAAAATAATAGGTTATTGTGTCGGAAATTTTATAGGCTTTCTTTAGATCTGTGGTTCCCAACCTGTGGGGCATGACTCCTTTGGGAGTTTCATATCAATATTCTACATATCATATATATGTATGTATATATAATGATCTGTAACTAGATTGTATTTTCTATAACTAGCAAAATTATAGTTATGAAGTAGCAATAAAATAACTATGGTTGTGGGTCAGCACAACCTGAAGGACTGTATTGAAGAGTCACACCATTAGGAAGGTTGAGAACCACAGCTTTAGATAATAGACACTTCGTAGAAATCATCTCATAAGAAGAAAGTAATTTTCTATTTCTATCTGGCTACATAGATAAGCAGAAGCTCATACTTATCTTTCAGTATATCTTACTGAGAGAGGTATTGAAACTTTTACAAACTTTACAGAGCAAACGGTTTGGTTCTGGGCGATTAGAATGCACTCAAATTATAGAGTTGGGTAAGCACTCTTTCCTATTGACCTACAGCTGCCAGGAGCCAGGAGGTAGGGTCACAAGGTAATGGAAACCAGGCTGTAATACTATGGAATCGGCTACAGTTCTTGATGGGGAGTAATTATTATAATGTTTTCCTGGAAACAATTTTGTAATACATTATCAACGCATACAGCTCTCAGTGTCTGAGTTTATGTTCTAAATATATATTAAGTACATAGTATGGAAAAGTTCTCCATGTGTGTATATCTATGCATTATGCCAGAATTTAAAATTACCATGTACACAAATTTAAATATTTTTTCAATATATTTAAATATTTAAATATACAGATACAGAAAAATTCCATGGTGCATATGATGACTGTTGACATTTAAGTAACAGGAAACCATTACACATTATGTAGCAGATATCACTGATTTATTTGAATATTTTCCTTCAATAGCTTCATTTTGCAAGAATTAGTGCTTTAAAAATCAATAATTAATATACTGAATGAATTTTTGGCCAATCTAACAACAACGTTTTTATGCACACATTACATGCATGTCCCCTCAGGACACTTACCTTTGGTAAGGAAGCCCGGGATCCAGAACTCTGTGTGGTCATAGTAAGCACAGTGGTGATGCCCAAAGCTACCCTAGCTGGGGCTGCATCCATGTTAATCCAGAATGAGACCCAAGATAGAATAACAATCAGAAGGCTGGGAATGTACATCTGGATCAAGTAGTAACCCATTTGCCGCTCAAGATGGAACCGTACTTCTATGCATGTAAACTTTCCTAGTTTTTCATAAAAAAAAAACAACACAATAATTAAAAGTCAGGTTTTGTTCTGCCATTGAATATGACTTAATTTTCATAATAATTTTACTGTAAGAATTTCTACTAAAATGAAGAGACACGTTCACATTGGGTTTTGTCTTTTAGATATTTTTTTTTCCCTGCTTGCATCTGGAAACAGTGTGACAAGGGAGTGAACTCTTCCAGGAAATAGTACGTAATTCTATTTTCATGTTCAAATAGCTTTTCATACTTGCCAAAGTCCTCACAGATTTATTTTTTCGGTTTCTAACACTTGTCTGGAGGTGTATAGAACAATGCGTGTTTAGTATGCAAAGGTTATCTATATTTTCTGTTTCTGGAGCTTCCATATACTTATTGAGTTGGTTGCTGTTTAGTTCAGAGATCTTTACATTTCCTTTAAGTGCTAAGAGATAAATGCAAATGGAGATGAGTGGTTTCATAAACAATACTACAAAAAACTAAATATATATTATTTTCCATCAATACTTTTGAGATAATCTTAGAACACATTGAAAATAAATGAGTTATATTCATTGTATAAATGTATGCCTTTGCACCTCTATTATATACCTCTGTTTCTGCAAATACAGGGTATGAATGTTTGACTCAACATTACATTAATATTTCTGTCTATCCATTGGTTTTACTTCTGTTCATTTATTTTGACTGCTTTGTTATCAATTCTCCAAATTGATTCTCCAAATAAATGGTCTTCTAAGTGATTTGATTCTTGGTTTTATTGTCTATTATTTTGAGTAGGGTGATGTCAGAAAGTTCATATGCTCCTTAAGTATCATTCTCTGATATGACTACAGGAAAAAGATATTAAAGAACATGACTGGGAAAACTGCTGATGTGTGGTGAGGGGAGTGTCCCATGCAGAGCTCCTGTTAATGTAATGAGCTCATAAGTGACGGTAGAAATGAACAAAGGGTACAGCTTCTGGAGGAGAAGAGAAGTAATGTCAGAACTTTAACATTTCAATAATAGCTTGCAAGCTCTGGGGACAGAGGAGTCCATTTTTTAATATGTAGCAGTCAGAACCTTGTGCAACCCATGCATGATCCTTCAGTCAACTTATCGATGGAATGATTAAAGATTCCTGCTGTATCTGAAAATATTTTGATTTTTAAAGCATTGTTAAGTATAAAAATTTAAATACTTGCTATAAAGAAAATGAAATAGAGCAAGATTAATTGAAGTATTTCTATACCAATATTAATCCAATAAGTAATTTCACAACAAAAGTGGAAGTCACTTACTTAGCATTTGTTCTCCAGGTTTCATATAATTCTCAAGGAAAACACAAGCTTTCACTGTGTATTTATCTTAAAAGCACTTTATAAATATAGCTAGGCTGGAAAATGAAGTCACACACATGTGCAAGTATTACGATTGTACCTAAAGGCACATATAAATATATCTGTAGGTATGTGTACTATTTCTGCGTTTGTGCACATGTGCATTTTTTACGTGGTTGTGAAGAGAAAAAAAATGTAACGTTGGGCCACAGCGAAGAGAGGAAACTATCACTCATGCAGAAAAAAATGGACACGTTTAGCAATAGCAGGAAAAGAGTAAAAGATTTTAGAGGAATTCACATGAAACGGATCACATGATCCTGAAGCAGGTCAACGTTTAGATTTGTGCAATTCAGGTTTTGTTGTTGCTGTAGTTTTTGCTTTTTTTTGTTTGTTTGTTTGATTATTTTGATATAGTCTCACTATGTAAACCTGATTGCTGACTGGCTTGGGACCTGCTATTTAGACCAGGCTGGCCTGAAAGTCATGGGGATCGCCTTGCCTTTGCCTACCAAGTGCTGGGATTGAAAGCATGTGCCATCACCCCCCAGGTACGAGATTCATCTATATCGTAAGAACTAATAACTTCAAGAATTTTGTTTCCTTGGAAAACTGGACATTTGTAACTGAGGATTTTTGCATATTCTTTTTTTCCTTTTACTTGCAGAGGGAATGTGCGATACATGAGCTTACACTGGAAAACAATTAAAATAGGAGTCTTGTATGTTGGGGGCATAATATAAAAAGGGAGTTTAAAGTGTGATACAAATTAGTCACATATGTGAATAAAGACATTACCAGATGTTTCTATATCATTTTGAGCAGTGATACTTTGGGCATACTTCCATTTTTTATATTATACAAATATTAGACAACTAAGTTTTCTAGAAAACTCCTACCCAATTAATTGCTTGACGTAAGCACTCATAAATGTGAGCTGAAATATAAAAGTATGCGAATGTACTTTCTGCCAAGATGAGTCTCCTGACCCTGTATCATCAAATTTCTCCCCCAGATGATATCTACAGAGTCATTTATGTTCTATGTTGAATGTGTCCTTCTAAAAATCACATCCTTGGAGAATCTGTGAGTTTAACTTTATTTACAAAAATTGATTGAAAATATAATCAAGTTAAAATGAATTCTTTATCTGTATTAATGGGACCCTATTCTAATATCACCGATGTCCTTGTAGGATGAGAGATATTTGGCTGCAGAGATAGGGATGCATGCAGAGTTCAGCATGTGATTATGGAGAAAGAGACTAAAGTGATGCATTTGTAAGTCAGCTAATGCCAAGAGCTGTCAGAAATAGGAAACTAAGAAAATGTCAGGGAAGGAACATTCCTTGGAGCCTCCAGAGTAAACATACTTTTGCTGATACCTGATTTTTTTTTAAATATTTAGCTTCTAGAGCTTTGTAAGAATAAAATTCTGTTGTTTTAATCTATGAAATTTATGGTAGCTGTGATTACAGTCTGAGGAAACTAATGTACTGCCATCTATTACCTCTAGAATTCTTTTCAATATATCCTAAAAGAAGTTATCAGTTTCTCTGTCCTTAGAGAAATGGGCAAGGGCACTGCCATTGGCTTGCCAGATCTTTAATTTTATGCTTAGATGTTCACCTTGAACTTTCTCATAAGTTAGATGACATCTTCATCTGTGAGTTGAAAATGGTAATTAAAAAATTAGATATTGTGAGTTAGTTAAGGAGATAAGGGAGACGGGACTATATGGGAGAAAAACAGAGCTCACAATTCTGGAAAATGCTGAGGTCACAATGAATCCTACTTTACCATAATAACATAGAAAGAATAACAGCTGATATTAGCATGCCAGCATCAGGCCATACGCACATCTCTCTGGGGGGAAGCTTGACTTGTGGGGTAGATTCATGGCATTTTTAGTTGGAATAGGTTTATAGGAATAGCCCACAACAGTTAGAAGTGAATAGACTTCATAAGGGTACAAATACCACATCGAGTGTGTTGACCCTCAGTGTTAGTTGTTAAATATGGTATCTACTCAAGACACAAGGTTCCTCTATCAGTCCAAGAAGTAACTGAAGATAGAAATTAATAAAAATATTAGAATAAATAGAAAATAGGAAAAATGTTTTGGAATGCATGAAAATATGGCGAATGATATCATTACTTAAAGCAAGTCCTTTTGTTAACATATACAGTGTTTACTTCCAAAAATAGTTTAATTTATTTTCCTATAGAAATAAAGAAACATGTTTAGAAATGTGAAATTACCCATATATGTGTGGTTCCATAAAGAATTTTCAAGTGTAACTGAGCATCAAGCATTTCTTTGGACTCATACAAATCAAATACAACAAGAATCAGTGAGTGAAAGCATACATAAATTTTGAAATTGTCGATTTTATACTCCATGAGCTAAAGAAGTTAAAATTAACACAACATTAGAATTTTAACAATCTGTATATTGTAAGATCAGAAATCATAACCATAGAGAAAAATACTCAGTCCCTACCTGTATTGTAGTGTTTAGTGCAGTATCGCAAATCTTTTTCTTCTTTCAACAGAAATTGAGGCAAAGTGAGTCCTTCGGCCACTTGTACTGGTGCCTCATCTTGCCATTCAAAAATGAGATCATTCATTGTGTACCCAACTAGACAAAATGTTATAGAAATGTTTGTAGCCAAAGGAAGACTTTCAAATAAAAGCAATAAGAACTTTCCTGCATAGTCACATGGAATGAGAGGCTCATTAAAACCTAGAGTCTATCAACTGAATAGTGTATTTCAGATTCCACTTCCCAAAGTCTATCAACAGCGATGTAAGAAAATGAAGTCCGCTTGGAAGAACACAACATGGATGCTAGTATTTATTCTCTCATGAGGATGGAAAGCTCTTGGATTAATTCAGCAATTTTTTACATTATTCCACTACCTTTAATTTCCAGGACTACTCAATAAAGCCAAATAGTCCCTGTTTAGAAAGTGAATTAAAGTATAAATATCTCTGGGGAAACTATTAATGACTGATGCCTTTCTTGCTTTAATCATCTCAGCTTATATAATCTGCTTCTGGGTCCCAAGTCCCAACATGGACAAAATAATTTGAAAATGCAAGCTTGTTCTATTTGATAAAACATACACTTTGCGTAGTTTGACACATGGTTATGAGCTCAGCATAGACTTACAAATGAGTTTTTCAATAAGTCACAAGTGTTTATTAAGTTAAAGTATCAGAATTTTGCTTTGGAGAGTCTTAATATAAGCAGAATTTTATCTTTTTCCCAGTTGAATGACAATTATGGAAATGTATGCTTCAGTGTTATTTGTCGTGGCGGACTCTAAGTGGATGTGAATGGGGCTGTTACTGTTCTCATCAGTCAATTCCATAGATTTAGAAGGAGAAAGGAAACATGATGTGACTCCTGAATTAAGTTAAATGGTTAAATCAATAAGTTATTCCTATCTCTGGAGCTGTGTACAGGGGTGTTTCTAGCAAATATTCATGCAGTGATTTGGCACAGCTTTTGTGTAGGTTAGACAATGTGTAAGATGGGAGCTCATCACTCTCCACTCTCTTTCAGAAGCTTCCAGAGATAGTGGAATCTGGTCTAATTGCAGAGGCCATCGGGCATGTGCTCTATGGGTAGAGAAGACCATGGTGACAAGTGTCAGTGATCAAATCTGCTTAGATGCCCTAGGATTTGGCTAACATGTTTTCACAGGCACCATCAGTGTCTTGAGTCATTATGGTGCAAGAAATATTTGGTAGCATCTGTATGGTCCTATAGACTGAAAGGTGCCATGTCTGAAATTTGGTTCAAAAATAGATATTTAACTACAAGTGGTTCTCAACTTTCATAATACTGGAACCCTTTGTTACAGTTCCTCATGCTGTGTTGACTTCATCCATAAAATTATTTTCATTGCTACTTCATAACTGTAATTTTGCTATTGTTATGAATCACAATGCATATCTGACACACAGGATATCTGATATACAACCTCAAAAGTGTCACTACCAACCAGTTGAGAACCACTGTTCCAGACCTAATGGTTGATTTATTTATCCTAGAATATCTTTCAGTGAAACATGAAATTAATAATGATTGGATTGGTAATAAAATAATGATTCACTCTTTTTGTTGCTGTTTTGTTTTGTTTTGTTTTTGAGACAGGGTTTCTCTAGGTAGCTCTGGCTGTCCTGGAACTCACTTTGTAGACCAGACTGGTCTCGAATTCACAGAGATCAGCCTGCTTCAGTCTCCCTGAGTGCTGGAATTAAAGGCATGTGTCACCACAGTCAAGCAAGAATGATTCACTCTTATTCATAAATCCCTTAATATGTGGATTATAGATCACACTCGGCTTAAAGACAACACAGATGCACATTTCTCAATGATCTAAAGACAGTAAGAGAAGCTCCAATTTTATCTGCTGTCAGATGAGACATGTATCTTATAATTCATACAAAGAATCACAGAAGACAAGTATTTGAAATTTTTTTCCCCCAATTTAGATAGATGAATGAAAAGATAAGCTAAACTTTTTTCTGTTTTGACATAATAAAGGCTTTGTAAAATCTTCTGGAAATGGAAACTAGCTGTCTGAAGTTCCATTGAAGCCAAGCTCTAATTTTTCTCTCATCCAGTTTATAGGAGCACATATAGCTTATTATGAAGAACTATTCATATCAAGTGATGATGAATGGACATTTTACAGTCATGTTACTCTATTTATTTACAACTCACAGCAGTTTAAGCTTGAAAGTGGATGGTAAATAATAAGATGACCCTGTTTAAAGAACATTTCCTTTATTCTGAGTAACTTATGTCTTTGAAGGAAACTTAATGGCATTATTGCCCCAGTAAACGTTCAAACGAACTTTAATAGATTCTCTTCCACAAGGTTCAAATTGTTTTTATATTCTTTTCTTTTGGCTAACAAATTTTTATAGAAGCTTAAGAATATTAAGGGAAACGGATTGGGCAATGAGAGCAAGGTGATAAACTTATTTGCCTTATATTGCATAATAATATCATAATGAAAAAATAATTTACACAATGAACAAAGAGTTTAACCTGAACATGTCCAACAACTTCATTTGAAGACTATGGCGAAACCTGTAAATGGATGTCTCAATTCTTGCTTTTCAACAAGTATTTATTGAGTACCAACTGTCAGTCAGTCATTGTGCTCCATTTGAGTTGGACCTTGATAGCAAAGAATGGCCCCCAAACGAAGAACACAAAAGAAAGAGAACTTCAGGGAAATGGAAAAGCAAGTTTGTTTGAAAAAAATTAAAAACACCCTTGGCTTGTAATAGATATTAGTAGTAGCTCTTTTCATTCAGATCTAGTTTGCATAAAGAAGTGTGCAAAATGGACAGACAAATCAATACATGGTTATGTCAGGTTAGATTCTGAGTTGAAAAACTGACTTTTTAAAAATACCTATAAGTAACATTAGGAAATTGGTATCTTTAGAGAAATGAAGTGAATTTACAAAATAGTGCTTTATATGCATGATATCATGATTTGTATGAAAGGATCTGGCTGGTGTTGTGGTGATGTATTGTGTCCCCAATTCATTGTGCACCCAAATAAAGTTTATCAGAAAAGCAGAAAGAAGCCAGCCACGTTCTCACCACTTGGAGATCCTAGGCCAAAGAGACCTACTTCCTGTATACCCACACCTATATGCCTTCCTGTTTTGCCATCTCATTTCCTCTCTCCTCCCTGCTATATCACTTCCTCTTCCTGCCCAGCTCTGTCACTTCCTGTCTTTCTGTACAGACCTCCAGACCTTTATAGTTAGTGCTGGGATTAAAGGTATGTACCACCACACCTGGCTCTGTTCCCAGTGTGACCTTGAACTCACAGAGATCCAGACAGATATCTGCCTCCGGAGTGATAGAATTAACGGCGTGTGCTACCATTGCCTGACCTCTATGTTTACTATAGTGGCTGGCTTTTTCCTCTGATCCTCAGATAAACTTTATTAGGGTGCACAACATATTGGGGACACAATACATCACCACAACACCAGCCAGATCCTTTTGTGCAAATCACAAGGCTCAAAGAACTTTCATGGTCATAAATGACCTATTATTTGTATTTCCCATTGTTCTAACATTTTCCCTGCTGTTGAAACAGTGGTAGGTAATGTTTTAACACAATACAAGCAGTGGCACCAGGCTGTGCTGGAAGTTACTGTGTTCCTAAGTGCCATATCCCTTGGGAAAGAACGCCATTTTCATTTAACTATGCCCATGGCTGATGAAGTAGTAAACACTTTGTGGTCAAAGCAATGCTTCAAAGGTGTCCTTGATCCTCAGATTAGTAACAAGTACTAATTTACTAAAGTTTGGTCTTTATGTAAATATCTTTGAAATCCGCATGGCCAAGTTGGAATCCTGTACATAGCACTCATCTGCATACTGTAAATATAAGGTTTCAAGGAACAGCATTAGTCAATTAAGGGACAAACTGAACTATAACTTTTTTTTCTTGATTTGGGTGGGTGCATATCATTTTTACTTGAAAAGTGAAATGATCTACTAATAGTGTTTCCTAGGTCCTTCACAGTCCACTTTTAAAAATATGCATGATATGGATATATACCATGGGATGGAAACTGACAATAGTTGTTGTGAATAACAGATTCTGAAATTTCAAGCCAAAATTAGATGTTTGGAGAAATTATTTTCTGCAAAGCTACTTGAACAACCAAGAACCTGAGACAAGATAGCTCAGGGACTAGGTAAAATCAAATACTATTATTCTACTAAAAGAACATAGAAAAAAAACTCCAATAAAACATTCTATTATACTCATTATACTCAAAGACCAGTGTCTTGCTCAGACATCATCAGAGAAGCTTCCTTATGTAACAGATGGGAACAAACACAGAAACCCACAACCAGACATTATGCAGAAAGTAGGAGACAGCCAGGCCTAAACAGGATGTCTCTATCAAATCCCTCCCCTCAGGGCTCAGAGAACCCTGCGGAAGAGGAAGTGGAAAGAGTGTAAGAGCCAGGGGATACCGAGGACACCAAGAAAACAAGACCTTCTAAATCAGCGTGATCGATGCACATATGAACTCACAGGGACGGAGGAAGCATGCACAGGGTCTGCAGGGTGTGCACCAGATGGAGTCCTAGAGTTGAAGGGAGAAGTGGACGCGTGTCCCATCCCTAACCCAGAAACTATCTCCAATTGATAATCACTTGCAAATAAAAAAAAAGTTTTCATCAAGCGATTCTCACTGGGGAAACAAACCATTCTCATTTTTTCCCTTATTTTCTTTCTTTATTTGTTGAGGCAGGTTCTCACGGTGCAGACTAGGCTGGCCTTGAACTCACAGAGTTCCTTCCTGGGATCAAAAGCACATACCACCATGCTGGCCAAGCTCTGGATCTTTAACACATGGATCGACAAACCACTCTTAAGGGTGGGCTGCATGCCCAGCAGTAGATGACCAACAGTGAACTCAACAGGTATCTTTGGAGGTTCCTTGTTTCATAATGTATCATGGCTGTTTTCGGCTTTTTTTGTTGGTTGGTTTCTTTGTTTTTGTGGTTTTTTTTCTCTCTCTTTTTACCCTACAGGTTATATATATATATATATATATATGTATATGTATATGTATATGTATATGTATATGTATATATACATGTATATATATACATATATACATATATATATATAATGGCTTCAGTCTAGTGTTTCAGTGTGTGAATGAGTTGGTGTCTGTATTTATATCTGTTACATGTGCCTTCTCCTGAGCTTTTTTTATTTTGTTTGTTTTGTCTTTTTATTTTATTTTATTATTGTCTCTTAGGATCCTCTTTGTTTTTTTTGTTTTGTTTTTTTTGTTTTTTTTTGTTTTTTTGTTTTTGTTTTTCGAGACAGGGTTTCTCTGTGTAGCTTTGCGCCTTTCCTGGAGCTCACTTGGTAGCCCAGGCTGGCCTCGAACTCACAGAGATCCGCCTGGCTCTGCCTCCCGAGTGCTGGGATTAAAGGCATGCGCCACCAACGCCCGGCCCTCTTTGTTTTTTAATGAGAAACAAAAAGAGTTGGGTTCCGATGGGAGAGGAGGAAGGGAGGAACTGGGAGTAGAGGAGGGGAAACCCTAATTAGAATATCTTATGTGAGAAAAGAAAGCTATTTTCAATAAAAGGGGAAAAAGTTCTAAAGTGTTAAAGGAAGCCTTTTCAATCTTTTAGGATTTCTTTGGTTTTTCCTTTTCCTAATCAACAAGATGTTATTTTTCTCAATGGAAAAAAATAATAGTTCATCCAGCAGGATCAATAGACAGTGAGAAATTTAAATTTAGTAACAAATATTGCAACTTTGAATCCAAATGATTGTGATTTTTTTTTAAGATTTATTTATTTATTATATATACAGAAGAGGGTGCCAGACCTCATTACAAATGGTTGTGAGCCACCATGTGGGTGCTGGGAATTGAACTCAGGACCTCTGGAAGAACAGTCGGTGCTCCTAACTTCTGAGCCATCCCTCCAGCCCCCAAATGATTGTGATTTAATTTTAACTTTGGAAATGATTTAAAATAGGATTAGAGCTACTTTATTTATCCACCAATATAAAACCTTTTTAGTTAATAATATTATATGAGAACAATAGCATAAATGTTTTCTTTGTCCTTCTTTTGCTTTTATTTATTTTTTTGAGGTTGAAAATTGTTCTTTAATTAAAAAGGTAAATGTAGTGCATTAATGATATGATAGATACACACATTTATGCTTGGTAAATACAATTGGTTTTTTCTGAATATAGGTTTTCATTTAGGAAAAGTGTTGAAATGCTTCTCGGGTAGAAGATATACTTCTTCCAGCAAATCTTCTGTTTATTCTTTTTTTTTAATTTTATTTTTATTTTATTTTACAATACCATTCAGTTCTACATACCAGTCACGGATTCAGAGATCCACGGCGAGGCCCCGGGTGGAGCTCCGGGAGTCCAATTAGCGAGAAAGAGGAGGGTCTATATGAGCGAGAATTGTTGAGACCAAGGTTGGATAAAGCACAGGGACAAATAGCCAAATGAATGGAAACACATGAACTATGAACCAATGGCTGAGGGGCCCCCAACTGGATCAGGCCCTCTGAATGGGTGAGACAGTTGATTGGCTTGATCTGTTTGGGAGGCATCCAGGCAGTGGGACCCGGTCCTGTGCTCATTGCATGAGTTGGCTGTTTGAAACCTGGGGCTTATGCAGGGTTGCTTGGCTCGGCCTGGGAGGAGGGCACTGGCCCTGCCTGGACTGAGTCTACCAGGTTGATCTCAGTCCTCGGGGGAGGCTTAGCCCTGGAGGAGGTGGGAATGGGGGGTGGGCTGGGGGGCGGGAGGGGGCAGAACAAGGGAATTCTTTTGCTTTTAAAAGTAATCCACGTACAGATGATAAGGTCTTCTCCTAAGAGCAATAGGATTAGGTCCCTTAGCAGATGTAGAGAGCGAGAGCTTCTTGGATACATGTGGAATGGCTGGTTTTTTCTAACCTTGCTACAAGATACACGATCATTTTTCTATGGCTGGGCCCTAGCATCCAATAACATCTGAGATGGGTACAATTCGTGGTCATTGATTTCTTTTGGCACTGTTGTGCTTTGAATGTTCTCATTTGTTACCATATCAACAGGGAGACAATTTCAGCCATAACCTCTGAGGAATCCTTATTGCCAGTGAATTAGCTTTCTGTCATTGTTCTAAGATAATTTTTATCCTTTCCAAACAACAGGATATGGAAGCTCTTTATTTTAAACCCCTTGGTAGATGAGCTAAGAATTGAAATTACTAGCTCAGAGTTTATGGTACTCTATGGAACCATCTAGAGTCTAGACTATTTCCAAGGAACACAACAGTAATAAATCAAAACAAATTTTTTAAAGAACTGTTGGCTAGTTTGTCTCTTTGTTTATTTGTTTTCCCAGCCACTCATGAAGATCCCATCTATGCATTTTCATCTACTCACTTAATCTAACTCAACATGCCACATTGACGTAGGTCATTTAGATGACTGCCTGTGTTGACACAGGCCACCCGGCAGGGAGGTCTCAGAATGACTCTTAGAAAATCTGAAGAGAAATCTTACACAGACACTTTCGTTTCCAATTCCCTCTAACTTTCTGAAGCTTTTGCCATCTTATCAAGAGTCCCTCTGGCTCTCCTGACCACCATACTACTTCAGGGGAAGTCCTCGACCTCCCAACAGATATCTTTCCATATTATTTCACTTCTGAACACTTCTCATTAGACACTAGAAAATTTTCTATTTTCCAATATTATTTCTGGGAATTCACCTTTCATCCCATTTATGGTCTTTTCTCCCATTACTTTATCTACTATAGGTTATTCACCTCTTCTTATTCCTAAAGAAATAAGACAAAAAAAATATTTTCAGTGTAGTATCTTGAGTAAATGAAGACTTTAAATATCACCACATCATTTAAAGTTGACATGAACATGTGCTTATGAAGAAAAGTAAAATTTAGATAATGATGGAAAGACAGAAATGTACAAACAGTGAAATGTTATGGCCTTGTGCAGAGGTTCACACTGTTGTGAAACTTCTCTACCAAAACTGATCCATAACTTCAACACAACTTAAATGAAAATTTTACTGTGCTCTTCAACTGGTAGTTAATCTGAAGTATAAAAACACAAACCACAGCGACAGGTGGGAGAACAGTGTAGACCTGCCAGAAAAGGAAAATCTAGACAAATAAGGCTATAGTCTTTAAAAAAGGATCAAGTAGAGAACTGCTACACAAAATGGAACTCAGAATCAGAACGATGAAGGAAGACATAAGGTAAAAGTTACACTTTAAATCAGCATGGAAAATTTCTAATAAATGATAACAGAAATTTTCTATATTCCTAGAAAATCAGAATACAATCTAGGTCCAGATGCACAGTGAGTAGAGGCAATTCTATTCTCTGAGGATTTGATTTTTATCCCTGGAACCCAAGGTAAAAAAAAGCCAAGCACTAACTTCCAAAAGTCATCTTCTGACCTCGAGACCTGTACCATGGCATGTTTGTACCTGCATAGATACACATGTATGCACATACACAGAGGCAATAATAATAATTATAGTAGTAATAATAATAATATAGTAAATATTTGTTAAAATAAAACAAAATTTACTTGTATTTAAAATAGAAGTATAATCTATGCTATTAAACTTCTGGGTTAAAACAATAACTTTTTGGATCTAGAAAAAAATCATCCTGAGTGAGGTAACCCAGACTCAGAAAGACAAACATGGTATGTACTCACTCATAGGAGGATACTAGATGTAAAACAAAGATGACTAGACTGCTACTCACAACTCCAGGGAGGCTACCTAGAAAACAGGACCCTAAGAAAGACACAGGGATCGCCCAATGACAGAGAAATGGATGAGATCTACATGAGCAAACTGGACGTGAGTGGGGGTAATGAAGGGCAAGGGTCGAGGGAAAGAGAGCTTAGGCGAGCGGAGATCCCAGCTGGATCAAGAACAGAGAGGGAGAACAAGGAATAAAAGTCCATGATAAGTGAAGACCCCAAAGTGCTAGAGAGGTCCCCAGAAATCCACAAAGATACCTCCACAATAGACTACTGACAATGGTCGAGAGAAAGCCCGAACTGACCTACTCTGGTGATAGGATGGCCAAACACCCTAACTGTCGTGCTAGAAATCTCATCCAATGACTGATGGAAGCGGATGCAGAGATTCACGGCCAGGCCCCAGGTGGAGCTCCAGGAATCCAATCAGCGAGAAAGAGGAGGGATTGTATGAGCGAGAATTGTTGAGAACAAGATTGGAAAAAGCACAGGGACAAATAGCCAAACTAGTGGAAACACATGAACTATGAACAAATAGCTGAGGAGCCCCTAACTGGATCAGGCCCTTTGGATAAGTGAGACAGTTGCTTAGCTTGAACTGTTTGGGAGACCCCCAGGCAGTGGGACCAGGACCTGTACTCAGTGCATGAGCTGGCTGTTAAGAACGTGGGGCCTATGCAGGGACACTTTGCTCAGCCTGGGAGGAGGGGACTGGACCTGCCTGGACTGAATCTACCAGGTTGAGCTGAATCCCCAGGGGAGTCCTTGCCCTGGAGGAGATGGGAATGGGGGGTGGGCTGGGGGGAGGGGGAGGGCGGGGGCGGGGGCACGGGAGGAGGGAGGACAGGGGAATCCGTGCCTGATATGTAAATTAAATCAAATTATAAAATTAAAAAAACAATAACTTTTTGTATAATTACTCTGCACATGATTTATTTACAACATTATAGGTTTAATTACATGTGCATTTGAAACACTGTGCTATGAAAATGAAATAAAGTTTCATGATATTACTAACATATATAAAATAGAAATATGCTTATTCAAATGGAGACTCTGGGTTAAGAATATATTTAAATTCAATTGGGACTTAGAGATTTATTGATGAATTATAAAATCACATTTAATTTTAAAAGTAATTCAGAAAAGCATTTGGCCTCGCTGTCTCAAATGTTTTTAGGAGAGAGACAGAAAAGTATTTCTAGTTTGACCTAGTTTGCAAATTCTTGAGTTCTTAATCAGCATCTGGATTTTAAAAAACAAAGGGAAGAAAATACCCACTCCTGGCACAGGCTGATTTTTGCTGGGAGAAATATTACTCAAGTCACTTTTATGAACTTGACAAGGAACAATTGCTATGTCAAAACGCATTTAACTAAGTTTTTTTATGTTTTGTGCATTTGATTTGAAATCCTTTTCCATAACTCATAGTGTCACATGTGGTTTCATTTAAATTGGTAAGTCTGCTAAATTAAGTATCTCTTACTTTCTCTGAGGCCTTCTGGTATAACTGACTTCAAACTTATCTTAACAAATACTTTGAAGACTAGAGTTACTTTAGCTTTTTCCTTGCTGTTTGGCGTCAAGGTGGAAATACAGAGAGTTGTAGTCTTCTTAAATGCCAATCAGACAAATCATTTTGTTCACATTTCTCAAGGTTTCATAAGATTGATACATTGAACATACAGTGTTAAAAGTTCTTCCAGGTGATCTCCATTAAAATTGGAAAAGGACCTGACCTTGAGCTAGACCATGTTAATGAGAAAAAGGTGTGGTGGTTAGCTGGGTTTTTGCAGGAGGGCGGGTTACAGAAGGACACTGGCTGCCTGTTTCTTTTGAGTAAACCTCACGTGGTAGGAAAGCAATTCTGTGTGATTGTAGAAGGTCAAAGCTTCAGGACTATTCAAATTCGTGAAAAACCTTGTCTCGGAGGCCTCGTACCACACCAAAGAGATCCACTATGGGCCTAATCAGCGTGCCAGTACTTAGTGGTTCAAAGTGTTTGGAGCAGCAACTAGAAATGAGCTGCATTTATCTTTTTGAGATTTCTTATGTTTGATGTTTCACGATATCGCTATTCACTTCTCAAAGACATAACCTAAGATAGTTCAAGAAAGATTTTTTTTTGATGCTAAAAAGGAGACGAATTTCAGAAAGTATTTAAAGAGTGTCCTGAAATAGTATTCATAGTGCTATACAATTCAATTTTAAAATGACTGAATAGATTAAAAAATAGAAAATACAATTATAAAAGTGTAACATACTCTACAAACTAGAGTATTATAAAATGCCTAGCTTTATAATGCATTTGGAGAGGTCTAAGGAGAAGTAAGCAGCATGGTATTGGTCAGATTCCAGACACTGAAACTGACATTTGATTTTAGTGGAAATTATTTAGTGTTCTGTAATTTGCCACATTAAAAAAATCTTCAGATGTAATAGCACTTACAATTAATAATTTCCCATTCTTATTAAAACTCTAACCAAAAAAAAGAGTATTACCAAAGACAAAACATAGATGATGACTTCCACCCAAGGCATATAATGTGAGCTGTAATTATAGTAAAAATAACTATTGTGTCACAACATATTCAAGCAATTAGAAGTAAAATTCTGTTTCACTCAAAATAATTAAGTTACACACCAAAATAGGTAATGACTGAAAAAAATACAGGTTTATAACACATCACTGTGAGAATTACTGGGGTAATAAAAAAAAACCCCTAGGCTAGTCCATTTTCACATCACTGAAAATGTCACACCAGGAAGACTTAGTTGTTAAAATGAGTCTTAATTAACCATTAAAAATGCAACTGAACCAGAAGTTCAAAACAGTACTTGGTTTAAATTGTACCAACATTATTCTAGAGAGATAACACATGCCAAATCATTAACACACCTATTTACTTATCCAATTTTGTTATAATGTACATCTACATGATATTTGTGTGTGTGTGTGTGTGTGAGAGAGAGAGAGAGAGAGAGAGAAGAGAGAGAGAGGAAGAGAGAGAGAGAGAGAGAGAGAGAGAGAGAGAGAGAGAGAGAGAGAGAGA
>CABHPH010045403.1:11469-22315 GCA_902168325.1 Peromyscus nudipes | reverse complement strand
GTGTGTGTGTGTGTGTGTGTGTGTGTGTGTGTGTGTGTGTGTGTAAAAACAATAATTAGAAGAGTTCGTGAATTTGAGTGGGAATTGGGAGGCACAGGAGGAATTTATGGGGAGAAGATGTGTAGAAATTTTGTAAGTATAGTATTCATGTATGAAAGTCTCATTAATATCTACATATATGTAGATATAGATAGATTATAAATAGATTGATAGAGAGAAAGAGAGACAATATAGGTAAGTAGTTAGGCAGGTAGATGATACTGTAGTAGGCTTTCTTGGACTGCCAGCCCCCAAACCATAACATGGTGACTTATTAATTATGAATGCTCAGCCTTAGCTTAGACTTGTTTCTAGCTAGCTTTTTAAACTTAAATTAACCCATTTCTATTAACCTATGTGCTGCCCTGAGGCTCAGTTACCTCATCTATGTACTGTCCATCCTGCTTTCCAACTTCCTCCATGTCTGGCTTGCTGAGCTCTTGGCTGGCTGTCTGGCTCCCCTTTTCTCTCTGTCCACCAGCTCTGCCTATTCCTCCTCTGCCTAGCTATTGGCCTTTCAGCTTTTTATTAGACCAGTCAAATACTTGAGGCAGGCAAGATGAAACAGCAACACATCTTTACATATCTAAACAAATGCAGCATAAACAAAAGCAACACGCCTTTACATAGTTAAACAAGTATTCTATTCCACAACATGATACTACAGTGCATGTTATCTGAAAAAAAAAACCCACCCTTTCTTCTTCACTGTGGTATGAGGACCACAGCATACTCCTCAAGCAATGAATTTTAACATGCCACTGCATTAGGACCTTGGGATTTAGTTCCGTGATAACACTCTTAACTGCATCCAGATTTTCAGTAGTCAGTTGACTCAAACAGCAATTAGGTAAATGTCATTGGGTATCACTGTGTTCCTATAATGGGTATTTTACTTAATAAGACTGAGCCCAAGGCCAGGAGAGATGGCTCAAAGTTAAGAGTACTTATTACTCTTGCAGGGAACTGGTGTTTGATTCCCAGTTTGGAGGTTTTGACACTCTCTTCTGGCCTGTGTGGGCACTGCCTGCACATGATACACATACGTACATGTGGGCAAAACACTCATATACATAAAAAAAAATCTGAAAATCTCCTGAACTAATTTTTAGATCATTATAAATTTTACCGAAACTAAACTTCCATCTTCTACTTAGAAGGTATATTATCCTTCCTCCTCTTCCCAGTCATGGTATTTCCATATGACCACTGAGACTAAATCTTAATATATTTATTAATCAATGTAACAACCCAGATTGTAAACAATTACTATCATTACTCTTCATGCAACCCCCCTTTAAAGACTTTCTCCATTTAAAATATTCACTGGCCTGTTTCCAGTTTCAAATGAGTATAATTCATCAAGAGATCATCACTAACTATGGTGTATGCTTGTTGACTGTATCAGGAGCTCTGGAGTCCGTGTTTTCTCTTTCTTATACATCGCTGTTTTTCACACATGCATGGCTCTATGACTGTTCATTTATAAAAGTTGTCACTAGGCTTCCTAAGGAACCCATCTTTCTCATGGTCCCCAGAGAGAAGTCTTTGGCTTTTGCCCTCTCTAGATCCCTAGAGCTAAATGCTTCATGTCCTCTCCCAGGCTCCTCTTTAGCTCACCTTTATTCCCATCCCAAGACCTACTGTAATTTTTTTATATTTTATTAAGGTCAGGGTTGGCATCCCATGCCTACACACAACCATGTTTGCTATGTTAGAGTGAAAAGAAAAATATTATAATTATTAGGGTTTCCTCATCGGAGCAATAATTAAAAATAACCAAATGTTTTGTCATCACACACTGTTTAGACAGTATTACTATATTTTCCTTAATGTACTATCACTCAGTCAGTTACTGCACATTTTGCTGGCCCTCCTACTGTTCATGATCTGAGTTCATCTTCTGTGTCCTCTTTTTCTTAGTCAAAAAAAGCGTGTGTGCATAGAAAGCTGTCGGCGCCAGGCGGCGGTGGCGCATGCCGTTAATACCAGCACTCGGGAGGCAGAGCCAGGAGGATCTCTGTGAGTTCGAGGCCAGCCTAGTCTAGAATGCGAGATCCAGGATAGGTACCAAAACTACACGGAGAAACCCTGTGTCGAAAAACCAAAAAAAAAAAAAGAAGAAGAAAGAAAGGAAGGAAGGAAGGAAGGAAGGAAGGAAGGAAGAAAGAAAGAAAGAAAGAAAGAAAGAAAGGAAGGAAGGAAGAAAGAAAGAAAGAAAGAAAGAAAGAAAACTGTTGGCATTTCTGGTTTTGCATTAGTAGTTCCCAAATCATGCCAGTCTCAGATCTATTCCAGGCACCTCACCTTCACAGTGCCACTCACTTTTAGGCTTACTTAGGAGACAATAAAAGGAAATGCTGATTGTTTGTGTAGTTTCTCCCAAGGCCAAATCATTTGATCCCCTCTCTAGTCCGGAAATCTATCTGCTCTACCAATTAAACTATCTTCACCAGGTCAGTAACGACTCTTTTGCAGGGGGCAGGTAAGAAATCTATTCTCGGTGACAGAGGAACTGCTGCCCCACTCCCTGCATGCCACCTGCTAACGTGAGTCCTGGCATGCCAGACACTAAGTGTCAGTGGTCCAAGCAAGTCCCTACCTAATAAGTTTGTGTTCTGACTGGGACTTGGGTCTTTCCCCTCAGATACTGCCATTATTACCTGAGTGTAAACACTGGTTTCCTATCATGGTAGGTGGGGTGGGATATGTAGGCCAAGGTCTAGGATGGGCAACTTCTACTACGGTTGTTCTTAAGGTAGCATCATTACATCATCTTTGATCATACACGAAAACACAGTGCCTACATGTGGTTCAGAAAATAATATTTTCTTTGCTTTCCCTGTCTTTCTCTTTCTCTGTCTATGTGTGTGTACTCTTTTTAAAATGTGTATTATTTCCTTTCTTCTCCTCTTCTTATATAATATGCTGTAATGTGAGAAATCCATGGATGTCTGGGAAGAAGACTTATTTATTAAGGGATGAAATGGGGATCACACAGTCACGAATACAAAATGAAGCGACACCGTTGCCTCTTCGTCTCCCAGGGAAAGAAGGGGAAAACTCCAGACCAGTTCACTGAACCTTGCATCAGAAACCTTTCAGGTCCAAGAGCACTTGCACCACCCTCCCTCTTCCCTTTTAAGAGGTCACCTTAGGCATCCAAGGAGTACCACCTCTATCGGGCCAGCTAGCCCAAGGTCACGGGTGGCGCTAATACCCACTACACTGCTGTGAATGAGAGATGATGAAAACTGAAGGGGAAACAATTTAGGGAAGTATTTCCACTTGCTTTTCCTTCTCTGTTCCTATGTCAATGTGTATCACAATCTACACTCACATCATTACTCAAATTTGGAACTGAGCTCTCCAACTGGTCTTTTGACCTCTTGCCTAGAGGTTTGTTTGTTTGTTTGTTTGTTTGTTTTTTCTATGTCATTTTCACACCTACTAGGTCTTATTTTTTTAAAGACAAGATCTCACTCTGTAGCCCTGGTTGATGTGGAACTTACTATTGTAGACCAGGCTGGATTTGAACTTACAGAGATCTGTCTGCATCTGCCTACCAAGTGCCAGGATTAAAAACCTGTGGCACCAATTGTGGCCTCAGATCTGGTTGTGTCTTTCTATAGTTGTAAATCTTTCAGAGGCTTCCCAGAACTTACTTGTGATTATGTTTACATTCCTCCGTTCAGCAAACACACTTCCTCATGATTTGATGCTTGCTTGCCTCTTTGGTTTGTCCTTCATCCCTGTTCCACAGGATATGCTGCTGTGCTCAGATTAAACTGTTTGCTCCTGTTCTCAAGGCTCCTTGTCACTTTCCCCACTTACAACCTTAGCCTGACCCGCTTCTCTGTCTGTCTCTCTCTGGTGTATTTTAGGTGATACATGCATATGGTGTATGTGTGTATATATACCCATATGTGCATCTGTAGAGGACACATGGTAGCCCATTCTATCAATTCTTTCATTGACTCCTTTGAGACAGGATTTTTCACTGAACTTGAAATTAGGCTTGTAACTAGCAAGACCCAAAGATCTCCCAATCTCCACCCATCATCTCCAGTAGTGCTAGGGTTACAGGGTGATGGGTATTTGAACTCAGGTACTCGTGTTTTCATAGCAGGGGCTCTTACCTACTGAGCCATTTCCCCAGCTTTCTCTCTTTATCTACCCAGTCAATTCTCCCCTTAAACACCAAGGAAGATCAGGAAGTCTTCATATCTCTTTATGATAATGACATTTTTTTTCTGTTCTTCATAACATCTCCAGTAACATTAGCCTTTGTCATGCAAGCTTGTGTTTGCTGGGTCACAAGTGTGTATCATTCATTATACATGAAACTCCAAGAGGGAAATGTGTTTGTTGTTGCATCATTATATACTGTAGCACTGATAAGTTGACAAGGTATGCTTCTAGAGGTTCTATGTCTTTGGAATTACCAGGAGCTGAATGAGCCAATAAAGTTGGAGGGTAGATGGCTGGAAAGGACTACCAGAGGTATCCAGTAAGGCAGACTTGCAAAGAGCAAATCACCATGGCTAAATATTTTCTTTTGCAATCTTATCTTGGGTGTTTCCATCTTTTTCTGAAATCCTACTTTTTAGGTCCAGGCTGGTGAATATAAATCATCTCCAAGACTGCAAGTGAGTCTCATTTATCAGCACAATAAATACCTGTTGGAGATCACGTTCTTACCTAACTAAGCTATCTCATTTTCATAATCACATTACTTGAGTTCTCCACCTTTTCTGAGGTTTCCGTCAATTAATTAGAGAAAAAAGCAAATCTCCTTTAACAACCCTGTCTGTATCGACACATGGAACCCACCCCTTATGTCTTTAGTCTTGAATGTGGGGAGCCCTGTTTCTTGGACAAGGTGTGCCCAGAAGAAGATTCGCCACTGTGGGGTTAGCAAACCTAGAGTGGACCCTGGCTTGTCCTTGGTCTGTGAATGTCACGCTGAGTGGATCACCTCCCTCTTTAAGCATTACATTCTTGCCCAGAAGGTTATCAATTAAAGCATCTTCCATGTGTGATTTTCACCGTGTGTGAGGATGAAATCTATGATGCTTCTAAGCTCTAACACACAGGCAATTTTTGCTAGACACTAGAGCAAGAGTTATTATCTATATTTATAAGAAAGTTATTTCAAATGATATTGATAATGCTGATTTCATTTGGCCTCATATTTATAGATCATAGAGTTTTTAATGTTTGGGTTTATTTTAATTTATATTAGTCTTTTAAATGATTATGTAAAGTAATTGATTTTATGATGTTCTCTTTGTTCTTGCTGATCCCCCTTTTCTACTTTCTCAGTTTTTCTGACCCCTGTTTTTCATCCCCCTCCTTCTTCCAATAGCTCCCCCCAAGGTTCCTGAGAAAGGCTGATTTTAGACTTCTATTTAGCCAATAACAATTTTGCTGTTTACCAGGAATCTCCATTAATCTGCCCCCAAAAGTCAAGTACCTCAGGCAAATTATTTAGGTCTCAGTTAATCTGAACAGCCTGTTTGAGCTCAAAGATCCCAAAAGTGAGGTGCTGACTCTCATATACAACCTGCTTGCTTTTCCACCATTTTGTTCCCCCGACTTTGGCAATAGCCTGGGAAGTTTGCTTCCTAATAAACTCTCCTCTCTACCCACAGAGGGGTCTATGGGTCTAGGTTTGAGGTTTCACTGTACCTTGATTACATTTCCTAAGTCTTTAGTAGCTAAACCTTTTCTACAGAGATCTGTCTGACTCAGATTTAGTATTTCCTCAGTGCCAAGGGAGAAATATTTTTACTTTCCAGGATTTGGTGCCAAGTAGTCAAAATGGGCAAGTGAATCAGATAACTTACTAAATGATGGAATTGAAATCCACAGAGAATTACATTACAGTTTTGGCCAGTTCATGGTCAGTTCATTGAAGTAGTTCCTGACGTAGAATAAATAGGCTGTGGCATATGTCTTTACTTTACCATTTTTCTTGGTTCTGTGGAGGAGGAAGAACCCAGACCAGTCACCATCTGCTTTCTTTAAGTCAGTTGGCAATAACCTCTCAATTACCTTCTCTGGGACTATACTGGGGTCAGTCTTCTAAATGCAACTCAGACCACTTTTAGCTTAAAGCTATTTTGAACTTCCTCTTTCCCTTAGGTCAGAGAATTAATGTGGGTAAAATATCCTTATATTGACTGCTACCTTTTTTAGCTTTCTTTCTAGCTACTCAGCTTTTATAACTTTCTATATTACATGAAAGGTACTAATTTTAATTCTATAAAATTGTTATTTTCCTCAGAACACAATGCCTTCCCACATTCTGTTATCTTCATTTAAAGTGTCCATGATCCTGAGTTGCTAATTCTTATCCATACTTCAGGATTTGGATCATTGGCTCTGTCTGTCTATCTATCTATCTATCTATCTATCTATCTATCTATCTATCTATCTATCTATCTATCTACCTACCTATCTATCTATATCTATTTCTATATTAAAAGGGGATTTATTAGAGTGGCTTACAGGCTGTGGTCCAGCTAGTCCAATAACATCCATCTTTAAGACAAGATCCAATAGTTGTTCATTCATTGATGCTAGATGTCTCAGCTAGTCTTCAGTCTATGTGAGAATCCAAAAGAAGTAGCTTCTAATACAGGTGAAGGAGTAACTCAGCAACTGGTTAGATGAACTTACCAGAGAGTAAAAGCACACAGGCAAAACCAAAAGCGTTCTTCTTCAGTCTCCTTTTATGGACTGCCACCAGGAAGTGTGACCCAGATTTAGGGTGAGTCTTCCCACCTCAGATGCTCAATTCAAGAAAAATCCCTCGCAGACATCCCTAGCTGCTTGAATTTAGGTCATTCAAGATGTAGTCAGGTTGACAACCAAGGTTAGTCATCACAAGCTCAAAAAAAAACACTTGCTTGAGGGGAACACTGAGAAGTCCCAGTCTTCACTTGTTCTACAACCTAACCTGTTACATGTTCTAAGACATGCTATAGTTGTGCTTTATAGTGGTTCTCTCAATTTGTGTTAAATATATATTGCATATCTACTTGTCAGTCCTGGAGAGCTCGTATGATTTCCCTGTCCTTTCACTTTGGCCCCAGTGTGGGTCACATGCTATACAAATGGTTAGAACTCAATAAATATTTCTGAATAGATAACTTTATTAAACAAGACTATGAAAAACATGTTATATTCTAGGGCAATGTGCAAATAATTTAGAGTGCTGGAAACAAAGTTTGGAGGGGACTGCACAGGAAAAATCTTGAAAGTTCCTTAGGTGCACAGTGATAAATGTGCACTTTTGAGTTTGGTAAGCAGAAATTATTTTTATTCTTGGTAAAGTCTGATTATATCTGATTTTTTTGCCTGAATAAAGAATGGGTTTATACATACAAGAAACATTATACAGACTGAGGAGTTGTATTTATATATTTAGAAATATATGTAACACCAGTTAAAGAAATAGAGGTCGTGGATTTGAGAACGATGAAGGAGGGTACAAAGGAAGAGTTATAGGGAGAAAAGGGGAGGAGGAAATTATATTATCATATTTTCATTTAAAAGATAAAAGTATTTTAAAAATAAAAATGAAAAAGAAGAGATTGATTTTTTGGTGCCTAAGGAAGCCATGAACAGGCAGACCAATTAGGAAGAAATTAACATTTTCTGTATAAATTAATATGAAGAGCAGATGCAAACAAGCTGTTTCTTAAATTTGCTTCCTATCATAATATTCTGGTCATAGAGTAAATTTAACAAGAATTAAAGTTTTCCAAAGTAGGATAGAACCCAAAACTTTGGCCTAATCAAGTTCTTAAGGCATTCTAATACCTGTGTCACTTCAAGAACCAAGATGTAGGGAAAGGCAGTGAGGTATGGCCATGATTTGACACATCAAAGGAGTCTGTATTGATGAAAAATCTGTAAGTCTATACTTACAAGAAGTCCATAAGAGTTTTCAATCTATTGCATCTAGGAATGAGTCCATACCATTGGTTGGGATGGGGAAGGAAAACTTACCGTGAAACTTTAATATTGGGCCTAGTCAATTGTACTTTCCTCACTTGCTGGTATCTTGACTCACTGAAATCGATCCTACTTGCTTATGGAAAAGTTCAAGCCAGAACCCTTCATTATATGAAATAAGACAGATTTTAACCTGTCTTGGGTCTTTATGATTTCCACATGTCTATTTTAAAGTCTTAAAAATAATAAAAGCAACAGATGATATGACATTTTAGACTATATCTATCTGTCTGTCTGTCTTCAAAGTGGGCTATGTATTGTTTCATTGTCAAGTTTAGTTACATTTGAAAGAAAACAAAAAACTGCATATAGTGTCTAAGTTTCTTCCTGGGTACTACTTACCAATTAGTTGTCATTTTTGTGTGATTCTTCACAATTTAGTATTGTATTACTGATAACTCTTGTATAAGAGCAACTGAGAAAGTGTTTGACACTTAACCAAGTTTGAAAAAGCACTGTCCACATGGTGCTGATATTTGCTGATCTTTAATGGTATTACCTATTTTTTTAAGGGTGTTTCAGTTTTAGTATTAGTTTAACCTTTGTTTAATGCCAGGTTCATAGCAGTACTTCCTGGATTGTGAACTTAAATATGAAATGCAACACTGTATAATATCCAGGAAGAAAAATTAAATAAGAAAGTGGCCCATCTTACTAAACCTGTATCTAGTACTACTGTAGAGTAAAATATGCTTTTATAAAAGCATTGAATTGTCCTTTTTTTATTAAAAGTGAAAGACATTCTGGTATAGTTGTGATAACTCAGGTCTGGTCCAGACACACTGATAACAAAATCTGGATCCTATTCTAACACTTAACCTTATCAACTTGCCAAGTTCCTTATCCTTAAAATGTCAGGGATGACTTGTCCCTAAATATCCCTCATGGTTCTACAATTCTGTGATTCTCAGTTCTATCAACTAAGGCTCTCTGTAGTTTTTTTTAATAGAAATATGATTTAATCTGGAAACATCTGCTATATTTTGTAACATATTTTGCAAAGTCCTTGACCTTCATTTTACCACAGGAATCAGCTGTTCCATCACAGATCCCACTCTTCTTCCACTGGAGGAGGGAGCATCAAGGACACTTGTGCCATAAGTGGTGTCAATCTGACTGAAAAATGTGCTAGATTTGTTAACTTTACCTTTAAGTGACTTCTTAATCAAGGCTGTAAATACCACTAATGATATAATTCAGTGTCATTTTAGCATTAGAAGTTATATAAGCAGCCCTTTTGCATTTTTTATAGTTATACATATTTCCAAATAAAAATATTCTTACTAAAGGCATCATACTTTCTCTAAGTAATCACACATTCAAAAATAATTCTATGACGCACAGATTCCCATTAACATGGGATTGATGAGACATCCTGTCTTCATTTCTCCTAATGAATGAACATTTCACTATTAATCACTATATCTATAGCTATCATGTACCAGACATTTGTTTCTGTCCATTGGAGTTCCTTTATTTGATTAAGTGTCCACATGTTTATGTATTTGTTTTACAATTCCTACCTACAATAAAAAGTTTGAGTCATAGTCTGGCCTTGTGGTGGCCATTAGTAATTCCAGTTCTTAGTAGACAGAAGCAGGAGGATAGGAAAAGAAGTTAAAACCCAGCCTCAACTACATGGTGAATTTGAGACCAACCAGAGTCTGAAAAAGCAAAAAACAATGAAAAAAAAAACAAAGTAAAACTGAACAATATGTAAATCAACGTAAACTCAAAAGTTTGAGTCATAAAAAAATGATAAAACTTCTTCAACTCAATTTACTATAAACCAAATAACTATCATATCTATACTATATCTGTCATCTATCAATCATCTATCTATATTATTATGTTTGTATATGGAGATATAAATATGATCCATTTTGCCATCACATATATTTGTGATACAATTGCTATTTTAAAAGTGTATCCTTCTATGTTTAATCACTAGCCCAAGACCAATGTTTGAACCCCAGAGTAAGAAGGGGTAGTAAGCCGCATACATGCACACTATTCATTAGACCAATGAACTTCTGCTCTCTGCCTGGTTGAGCTTACTTCCCAGTCTTATGTGGGTGATGGCAGAGAGGAGTTATCACTTTGAGAAATAGAGTGAAATCTACTTGGAAGAGCTGTGGTTCACCTCATGCCCCATAGTTACCAAGTAGTGGGCAGTCGTCACCAATGAGGACAAATTTAGTAACAGAACAGAGCTGCATCTAAGAAGCCTCTCTGCAGCCACAGCATGGATCACATGCTAGGGTCACATGCTAACAGCATCATTATGCTGTTATACCTCATGCTCTTTTTTTCTGTAGCTAATCAGACAAATGTCAGCGAGCAAATCAGGCTTCTGAATGTTGTTCCTTGCTTCTGTTGAAGGCTTCACATTTTAGTCAAAACACACTTTCAGTATCTAGTTATCAAGTATTGGTATAAAAACAATAAAACATGTAAAAATGATAAAACTATAAAAATGAAAACCCCAATATAATTTGCTTTTTAAAAGTATTTTCGCTTGTCTTTTTGTGTTTGGGGATACCCGTGCATGTGTGTGTGGGGTGTGCATTCAAGTGCGTGTATGTGTGTGTGTGTGTGTGTGTGTGTGTGCAGGCACATATGATATGTGTGCATAGGTTATGTAGGTGCACATGCCGTGGAAGATGTGGAAGTGAGAGCAAATTTTATGTGATACATTAACTTTTTATCATAGTTTTTTTGAATAGACTTCTTGAGTTTTGGTTTTTTTTTTTTTCCCCTCAGAATCTATTAACCAACCTAT
>CABHPH010045403.1:0-11369 GCA_902168325.1 Peromyscus nudipes | reverse complement strand
TATATATATATATATATATATATATATATATATATATATACACCACTAAGAATCTGCATATGTATTCTGGGAAGTATAATGGGGATGCTTATCTGCTTACTCAGCTCTCTTATGCCTGTTGCCTCCCCGCTCTCACCGACTGCTCCAGTCCCTTTATCTCCTGCTATAAGTTCTAATCAGCCTGTTTATTCTGGGTTCCTTGAGTATCCACTTGAATTCCTCTGCTCCCAGAGAGCTGGGTCTGTGTGGCTGGTTCTTGAAGAATCAGGTACTCAGGGAGAGGAATCTGAGAAAGTGACAGTAGGAAGAGGAACAGAACTATCCCTTGGTCTTGAACTTTGTAAAAGCGTAAACTGCATGAAAAAGGTGGCTACTTGTTTTCACTATATCCCTTCCATGTGTGGCTAGGGTTGAAAAGTCCACCTTGGTAGAGATGCTGGGACTCATGAGAATTAAGTGACCTTCTCGAGGTCAGGCCATTTGGAGATATTCCAAACTTGGAGCTTCTAAATGAAGCTCCAGGATTCTTTCCACTACTTCATTCCCAACATCTCTATTCTGGGACTATTATCAGTAGTGCCTGAACATGTCTTTGGGGATTTCTGTCACTCACTTAAGAACTTCATAGGGTGCCTTGATTACAAAAGCAGGAGAGAGCTGAAAGCTTTGATACGATGGCAGCTAAGGATAGGGCGCTCTATCAAATAGGGCAGAGGACTTAGAAAACGTCTTTCATGTCTCAAAACCAGCGTGCAAAGCATTGCTAGGGATTTCTTACAGCAGCATGGGAGGAACAGGGAAGCTTGTAGTTGTGTTCACAGAATGAGTAAGTTTTCATTCACAAACACAGGGGAAAAGAGTAGATAACCACGGCTCATTTCTGACTGATTTCATTCAAAACAAACATCTCCATGTTTGTGGCGAGGGTGAAGTTTCTAGGATGTCCTCTGAGAAGTGCATGCAGCAGGTAGGAACTTGGGCATCAAAGTCACACTGACTTAAACGGACTAGAATGTTGTTGCTAAAATGGGTGAGATTCTCATGTTGTGGTAGCAATAACACCAGATCACATTCCAATCATTTAGGAATTAGTAAAAAGTACATTTTGGACTTTTGAACCCCCACTTCAGACCTTGTAAATTTGAGTCTCTGGACCGGGGTCCTAAGGTTTTTATTAACATTCTCAGGGTGATTTTAGTGTGTGACCAGCTGATAAACGTTCACTTGTAACATTAAGTGTCTTGGGTAGTCAAAGCATAAAAGCATCATTTGATGACCATGGTTTATGTGTATCTATTTCTAGGTCACTGACAGTGGCCCATGAGTTGTATCCCCTGTTCCTTTAGATGGTGGCTCCATTCATAACCATAGGCACATCACTCTGTGATGTCATGCAGCATCCTTCCTGATAAGTGGACAGCATGAAAGATGATTCAAGAGCTGGCCCAGGGTCCAGCTCACACAGCGTAGGGAAGAAACCAGCGTCCACACTCGTCCTTATTTCCCAGTTACTGTGTCTACTCTGCCTTCTCTGCCTACCTTCCCTTTTCACATTACCCATTTTATCTCATCCTGTGTGGTTCTCAGTCTGCCTTCCTTTATTCTTTTCAGTGTGTGTGTGTGTGTGTGTGTGTGTCTGTGTCCATGTTCATGTGTGTTTATGTGTAGGTCAGGTGTGTCACTGACTGTTTTCTTTAGCCAAGACCCTCTATCTTTCTATTTATTCTTGAGAATCCTACAGGAATACAGCTAGATATAACTGCATTCCCCCCAACGCCTCCTCATATTCACTCTCAACATGTCTCCCTTCTAACTTCATATCTAGTCTTTGATTCTTCTTGCCCCAGTCACATCCTTAAAGAAAGCTCTCTCCCAACAGTTATCAATTACCAATAGCTCCTTAGTTAAGAGCAGGACTTTGTGACTATCTAATACCTCTCTGCTGGGATTTTGTCCGATTTGAGCTGGCACAGATCTTGTGACCCCCCTGTGAGTTCATATGCGAAATTGCTCTGTTGTGTTCAGAAAAACAACACAACACATCACAACAAAATGGAACTGTTTTTCTTGTAGTCACCCCCCACCTCTGGCTCTTACCACCTTTCTGCATTTTCTTCCACAATGATCCCTTATCCTTGGGTGGGAGGGGTGTGAAATAGATGTCACATTTAGGTCTGAGCATTCGGTATTCTATTTACATTACATCCTATTACGTTACATTCTATTTTCACATTGTCCATTTTTTCTCTCATCCTGTGTGCTTCTCAGTCTGCCTTCCTTCGTTATTTTCCTCTTTTGTGTGTGTTGTATCTGCGTACACTTTCATATGTGTGTCTGTGTCTGTGAGTCTGATATGTCACTGATAATTTCCTTCTGTCACTCTCTGGCTTCTTTATTCTCGGGAATTCCATATGATAAGACAATTAGATGTGATCATATATACTCCCACTTACCCCTAGTTCCTCTTCATATTCACTCTCAACATGTCTCTCTTTCAATTTCATATCTTTTTTTTTTATTCTTCCTCCTCTAGTAACTACCAACTATCAATAGCTCCATAGTGGGGGGTGGGCCCTGGAGATAATTTACCCCATCTATGGCAAGCTTATGTCTGACTTTATCTTGTACAGGTCTTCTGCAGGTCACCACAGCTAGCATGAATTCATAAATGTGATGGCCATGGTACCGTTCAAAAGAAAGCAGTTCACAGGACCCCTCTCCATCTTCCAGCTGGCTCTTATGTTCTTTCTGATGTTTTCCGAGCCTTGGAGCTTGGGAGACTGATACAGATATCTGACTGATGCTGAGAACTCAGTCTTTTGTTCTCAGCACTTGGACAAATTATTTATCTCTATAGCAACTGATGCTCAGTATAAAAAGTGCCTTCTCTGACCAAAGTTGAGAGCAACCCAAGTCTATGGGTAAAAACACAAACATTTTTAAGGTAATTAGACAAGATGATCATTTCACCAAATAACAACAGCTGTTTTGTCCCTGGGGCTTATGAGCTCCCCAGCTTTGGGTTTTGACAAGAATTACAGTACCAGGAATTCCTTCTTGTGGAGCGAGTCTCAAATCTAGAGGCTTAGTTACCCATGACAGTCATGCCACTATTGCGTCAGTTGATGCATCTTGCCCAGCAGGTTAGTGTTGTAGCCTACAGGGTAAGACCATCGCTATCTTTTTCCATCTTACAGGCCACATGACATCTGCTGGCACTCCCAGCCAGCAAGGATTCAGTTTCCTGGTTGGTTTGAAGCTGATTTCTCTATGTCCTGTGGTTAAAGTGTGTGGTGTCTACAGCCACAGGGTTTTTCCATGTATTTGTGATGGATAACCAAGACCAATAACAATATCTTGCATTGTTTTGGAGACCGCTGAGGCCTCCCTACCAATAATTTTTTAGGAAGGTGTCCCATACCTTACAGTGTAATTTTTATTTAGTAATCCATGCATTCTGGGAGTGACATTGTCTACCCGTGCAAGGTAATGCCATTCAAACTCTTTTAAAATGTTATATTTGGAACTAATTAGCTTAGTAACTGGTATAGAACTAATTAGGCTCAATAACTGTATTAGCTCAATAACTAGTAAATTTCCATAAGGATTTTTCAGAGTCTTGGTTTTTTTTAAACTATGCGCTATTCAACCCCTTCCCTTTTCTCATCAGACCTGTGGCCCATGGAGCAACTGGGTTGCCTCCTTAGCCCTATTTTTTAATATTGTTTTATCAATTCAGAAAGTTTGAAAAGTTTAGAAAGTTAAACCAGCTTAAACTCAATAGCCAAGGATTTAACATTTCAGTTACCAGAATGTGGTCTGAGTTCTCTTTGGAACTAGAGGTTGATGTTCTCAGCATAGTCAAGCAAACCTAATTTCTAATGAAAAACTAATTACTGTTGGATATAAGTGAAGAACACTAAGTTAGCCATAGAGCTCATTCTCAAGGATCCTTCAGACAGCTGGGTGAAACGGGTGCTCTTGATCAATTGTATAGGCATAGTAAGTCATAGAATAGATATCCCAGAAGATGGAAGGAGACACACTGCTCAACAGAGTCACAAAAGTACATCACAGAGATGACTTACCATCTCAAACATGGAAGGTAATGAGCAGTAACTTAGGCAAAGAATATAGGAATGGAAAATATATGAAGAGAGTAGTGTATGCCAGGATCCTGGCATGTTCAGAGAATGTGGTGGAGTTTGGAGTGCTTAGCTAAGTTATTAATCTTTTTCTGTGTCAATTTAAATTGATATAATTATGGATTGTAAGTTACACAAAACTGCACTGCTTTAATTAAAGCTTTTGTTTTTTTTTCATTTGGCCACCAAAGTAGCTGCAGCAATAAGTTGGTCAGTTTAAATACTGTGGCTCCCTTTTGGATAGACAATCTTTACAAACATGAATGCACCTAGTCAAGACATTTTAATAGACAGAAAAGGTGGGGGAGGGGAGTTTCTGAACAACTTACTGAAAGTAAGATTTGGAAAGATTTTGTGCTCTAAGGAATTTTGACTTGACCCTGTGGGCAAGAGGGCAGTGAAGGATTTTAAAATAGAATGTAACTTGGGTTACTTCTTCCCAGCAGTGTATGGAATAATTTAAAGAGACAGTAGCAGGTAAAGTGGTCTAGCAAGTGATTGCCCAAGTTAAGAGAAGACAGAACAAGTGGACAATATTCTAAAGATTTTTGTGACATGTAACAGGCAGGACTTGCTGTTGGTTGTAGCAGAAGTTGCTTAGAAGGTCAACTCTGAAGGCTAGCCTGATGTCACCAAACATAACTAACTAGTAGTTTGCTAGAAATCCATGTCTGAAGTTTAAGAGTTGAAGTGTGGGCCTTCAAGATAATAATACAAAGATAAGCCACACAAAGGTGAAACTCCCATGGCAGCCTTCCCATTGCCAGCCCTAGCCAGGCCTTAGCTTCAAGAGGCTTTTCCCATTCAGAGGGCTATAGAATTGCTATGGGTTTGACTGAATGAATTATTTTATGACTCATCCTGTTAATCACACTTTGCACCCCCTAGGAAATGAATGGGCTTAATTGGTAGTACATTGTCCTTTATTGTTACAGACATCCCAGTGTTAGAGCAACAATAGATTTCTTTATAACAACAGCAATTGCTAATCACAGAGAGATGTTTACCAGAAGGGAAGCACACGGACAAAGGTGGTATTCATAATCCCTTAAAGCAAAACCAATTCATAATACCATTTTATTGCAAATAAAGAGAATGGCATAGGTATCATATTCATCTTCCATGACTCCATATTCCTTGCTCTAAACTTGTAGCTTTTAAAAATTATTGATGCTTAGATCTATCCTCAGAGATGTTTGGTTTAAATCTCCCTCTATGGTAACTCAGTGTCCTCAAAGATCCCGTGACAATTCTAACTTCAAGCATAGAGGCAAACCCATGCTTTAAACCTTATGGGTCCATTAATTTCTATTTGGGAGCATACTGGCCACACCACACAATCTCAATGGCACCCCCTGCAGTTCAATTCAGATAGTATGCTGCAGCCGCTGTGCTTAAACACAAATGCTTAACAAAACTCTCAAATATGAGTTTTAAGAAATCTCATTAACGGAATAGTTCTTGAAAAAAAATCACATCCTGTAAATTTTTCCTCTTTTAGAATTACGTTATAGATTTTTATCACATAATTTTTACACTCGTCAAAAATAAAATATAATCATATTTACTTGATTACTTGTACATGCAATAAATCAAAGGAGTCACACATACCAAATGCTTCAAGTCTGGAAAACACATGCAGAATCCTGGTGACATTCTTCAGAACTGTGCTGTTGGGAGTGGGGGAAAGAAGACAGCTGTGGGCCAAGGGGCGATGGAGTGAACTGCCAATGTCATCGCGCTCCGTTTTCTTATTGCTTCAGAAAGCCTCTGTCAGTTAACTCACCGCAACGCTACAGAGAGCTCCAGGACAACTAGAACAGGCAAGGGCCTCACAGAAAAAGAACAAAGATGAAATAAAAGGAGGGGCAGTACAGAACTAGTCTCAGAAGTCTCCACGGAGTCGGCTTCGACCTAAGAAAGGATGACATGGTCCCTAGTGCCTCCCCATGCCATGAGATCTGTGAACGACGGCAGTAGGAACTGAACACGTGCAGTATACTTCTATACTTATGGGAAGAGAACAGACATTGAAAACATATCCCACCTAGTGAGATGCTTTACCAGATTAGATACAATGACCTCCGCCTACCCATATTAGCCATAGCTGGAAAACAGTCAGTGCTTAGGGAAGTAGAAAGGACTAGGTGATGGCAAGTCGTGAAGAGGATGAAACTGAACTGGTCTGAGAACTCAGCACCATTCCAAGCCTTCACACCTCCATTAAAGCTCCACTCACACACGGCCAGTTCCATGTCTTTGCACGGGAGGAACCGGCATAACCGGCAAATAACTTGGCCAGGCCTGCCTCAGGCAGCAGGAGCCTGGTGCTCAGCAGGGGCTCCTCAGGAAGAGCACAGACTCCACTCACTTCATTTTTTAATGCCACTGCCTAGGTTTTCATTTAATTAAGAAGGATGACCTTTAGAGAGAGTTTTTTTCCCCTTCCTTTAGCATAGCTTAGTTCGATCCTAATGGGAACTGAAAATCTGATGCTAAAGAGGGCCAAGTTTTTCACTGATAAGGCCAACACATTGTTCCTCTTCTTACAAAGAAATTTAATAGGCATCATTATGAAGGCATAAGCCAAAATCCTTTTCAAATCAACCTGACCTCAAGCTGTTGAGTTGGTGACAAGTACATGAGTTAGGAGATAAAGCCCTAACTGAATGTGTACCAGGAAGGACAGCCCATCCACCCGAGAGCCCAGGACCCTGAAATGGATATCCTTGTAATGAGCCTTATCTAAAGCAAATTGAAGTTAAATTCTTACTTAATCCTTTAAACCCTTGGGCTGAGGGAAACAGTTACTTAAAGCCTTGGTCACACAGCATTGGCGGTTTGCTTTAGACAGATTGACCAAAGGAACCTTGGAAAAAGACAGTGACCATGGTACAGAGTGCTTTGTGCTCACAGATGTTGTCCTCTGTGTTGCTGGGCAGATGGAGATCTTCATACACAGGCAAAGCCTGCAGATGAGCTAGCATCCTCTCTGTCCTGGATTTGTCCACAAGCTCTGCTAAGCCAGTTTCCCTGAGTGAGAGAGACCTCTGCTTGAAAGAGGTTCACCCTGGCTCTTAGGTGTAGCAGCTAAGTGCTGGGTTTGTGTTCTTTTTTCTTGTTGCCATTTTAAAATTTTATTTTCAGGAGTACTTTTCTCTGGTATCCATGGAGACTATTTATCTTTATGAAATGAGACCCTCTTCCTAGATGGCTGGCTCTTGACCACACATAGATGCTTGATGACTCACGGTGTTCTACTCTTATTAAGTGCTCAGCACCTATCAGTGATTGCTCATACAGAAGAGGATGAGCTTGTGCCCACTGTGACTAACAATGAGAGGTCTCCAAGTTTCGCTCAACTGTTAAACACGTTCTCTATGACAGGCTATGGATAATTTATGGAAAGATGAAACAAAGTAATGCCATGTCTATCGGCACTAACCCATGCCTCCAGAGATGCCGAAATTTATGTTTCTGGCACCATGAGCATGTATGCTCTTGTGCTTTATGCCTGTAATGAGCTTTAGTGGAAAAGGAGCAGGCTTTGATTCTCTGCTTGTAAAAGTTTGCCAAATATCATTAAATCCAAAATGGAGACCACAGACAAATAAATACAGTGTAAATGGCTATCAGAACAAAAGGTCATTGGTAAGTCTTTATCACTTTGTACCCACTAGCTCTGTCTGTCTGTATCAGTACACATAGTAAGCTAGCGTTACTTCCCCTGGTATATTCCATTGAATAAAAACACAGCAGATTCCCCATGTTGTCAATCTAATATTCTTGTTCCAGGTGTCAGCATAACTTTCAATGAAGAAAACAAAACAAAACAAAACAAAACAAAAGAACAATGAGGTAATAATTCACAGCAATCCCTTCCACATTCACAGGAATCACCCTTTCCTTGGGAATTTTCAATCCATTAAAAAAAATTTGCATTGGAGTTTACATAATTGGTCACATACCTGAATGAGCTACACATAACACATATACAAAACAAAAAAACAAAACAAAACAGAACAAAGCCCGAGAGAGAGAGAGAGAGAGAGAGAGAGAGAGAGAGAGAGAGAGAGAGAGAGAGAAAACTCCACATGTCTCCTAGTAACAAAGTCAAGATTTAGGTCATTTCCTGTTTTTGAGCTTTCGTCTATAGGATGCTTCCCACCTTTTATAGCTCATTATGCACAGTAAACATAATTCAAGGTCAAATACCGAGGTTTATCATATACTATTCCTTTTTATGATGGTAATAGCATGAAAGAGTCTATTCTATTTGAGATGGCATTTAAATGTCTCCTCGTCCATGACAATAACGGAAAATAAAAACCATTCATAAAGGATTCTAGATGGAGGGGAGAATGTCGTTTAGAGGGGCCTGTACAGAGAACCTTATGATGGAATTAACTTCTATTTTTACCAGGATAGATTTTTACAATAGAAAGATTTTTCTTTTTGCTCTTTTAATATCCTTTTCCTGGACATTAAAAATATCTTTAATATTTTTCAGGTGACTTTCAACTCTTGTAGCAGATTTAGCACAATTCCAATCAGTTTGCTAACCTTTCTCAGGGAGTGACCATGTTGCTCCCACCTCTTTATATGCTCCTTCTAAGATGTTGTTTGCTCTTTCAGATAATGATCCATGAAGCTATATAAAACTGGCAGCTATCAGTGCTGCCCAGACCTGCTGACACTGGACTCCTCCTCAGGAGCCAGCTGCTACTACCAAGCATACCCTTTTAGGAGAGCACCTGAGAAATCTTTCTAGATAGAATAGCTCTCAGCAGACTCCATTGTTCCCTTGACCCCAGAACTCTGATCTGGAGTATAGTTGGATTTTCTTTGGACCTCCAGATCCCAAAATAATGACAAGGAGACTTATTAATTATGAAAGTTTGGCCTTAGCTTAGGTTTGTTCCCAACTAGCTCTTAAAACTTATATTACCCTGTTCATATTAATCTATGTTCTGCCATGTGGCTCATTACCTTTCCTCCATTCTATAGTTCTGACTTTATCTGTGTCTTGCTAATGAATCCCTCTTCTCTTCTTCCCAGAGTTCCTATCTCTGCCCAGAAGTCCTACCTATCCTCTCCTGCTTAGCTATTGACTGTTCAGCTCTTTATTAAACCAATCAGAAGGTGCCTTGACTGAAACAAATCTTCAGAGTGTACAAAAAGATTATCCCACAACACTGGAGTGTACACACAGTAAAACACAGTTTCATGCAGTACTATTATAAATAAAGATCTGTGCCCAATGACAGAGAAATGGATGAGATCTACATGAACAACATGGACGTGAGTGGGGGTAATGAAGGGCAAGGGTCGAGAGAAAGAGAGCTTAGGGGAGCGGGAGATCCCAGCTGGATCAAGAACAGAGAGGGAGAACAAGGAATAAAAGACCATGATAAATGAAGATCACATGAGAACAGGAAGAAGCAAAGTGCTAGAGAGACCCACAGAAATCCACAAAGATACTCCCACAATAGACTACTGGCAATGGTAGAGAGAAAGCCAGAACTGACCTACTCTGGTGATAGGATGGCCAAACACCCTAATTGTCGTGCTAGAAACCCCATCCAATGAATGAGGGAACCAGATGCAGAGATGCACTGCCAGGCCCCAGGTGGAGCTCCAGGAGTCCAATTGGTGAGAAAGAGGAGGGTTTGTATGAGTGAGAATTGTTGAGACCAAGGTTGGATAAAGCACAGGGACAAATAGCCAAACGAATGGAAACACATGAACTATGAACCAATAGCTGAGGAGCCCCCAACTGGATCAGGCCCTCTGGATAAGTGAGACAGTTGATTAGCTTGATCTGTTTGGGAGGCATCCAGGCAGTGGGACTATGTCCTGTACTAAGTGCATGAGCTGGCTGTTTGGAACCTGGGGCTTGTGCAGGGACACTTGGCTCAGCCTGGGAGGAGGGGACTGGACCTGCCCGGACTGAATCTACCAGGTTGAACTCAATCCTCAGGGGAGTCTTTGCCCTGGAGGAGATGGGAATGGGGGTGGGCTGTGGGGGGAGAACAAGGGAATCCGTGGCTGATATGTAAAATTAAATTAAATTATAAAATAAAAAAAATCTGAACTTTTGACACACTATAAAATTTTCTTTGGCATCTGTATGTTTGTCCAATGAATAGGTGAGATAGACAACTACTATAGATGGATTAATTTGCACCCCCTTTTGTAATGACTGCATGAAAATTTGTATATGTAGATGGACACATAGCTGTGAAATGTTAGAACAATATATTTTTATTTTATGAATATCCTATTCTATATGTCTCTCTCTCTCTCTCTCTCTCTCTTCAAGACAGGGTTTCTTTGTATAGTTTTGGTGCCTGTCCTGGATCTCGCTCTGTAGACCAGGCTGGCCTCGAACTCACAGAGATAGGCCTGGCTCTGCCTCCTGAGTGCTGGGATTAAAGGTGTGCACCATCACTGCCCAGCTCCTCTCTTTTTCTTAAACCTTACTTTTTTTGTTTGTTTGTATGAGAGGTGTGGAGTGTGTGCCTAAGTTAGAGGATAACCTCTGGTTAAGTTTCTTAGTTCTCTTTGTCCTGAACATTGCCCAAATAGGTTGAGCTGTCTGGCCAGTAATCCACAAGGATCCACCTGTTTCTGCTTCCCTGGTAATGTGATTACAAACCAAGATTCTATGCCTGGCCTTTTTCTTTTTTAATGTAGTCTCCAAGAATCAAAATCATCTTCTCATGTCTACAAGGCAATACCTTTATCTCCTAAGCTATGGCTCCAGCCCTTGTTTCTTTTCTTTTTAGAGTAAGCAGCTTAATCTCTTGACTTAAGTCACTTCTGTTTTCCTAATGGAGGGAAATAAGAGGATGAGAAGGAGAGGGTGAAGGAGGAGGAGAAGAGAAGTGTGCCAAATTTGATGATGAGATCTGAGTTCCAACTCGGTTCAGTGACATTGAGAGAACTTTGTGTCACAATCTTCCTGAGATGAAAGTCCATCCTGCTGGACTTTGCTCTTTAAGACTCTGAAGGGAGCCTCTTAGAACTCAGGAAGTAAACGATTCAGAATCTTTCGGAAGTCTCTGAAAATAACCAAATTCACTAGGCCACTCCTCCAAGTTTATATAAGTAATGAGGACTGCTAGAAAGTCCTCATTATCTGAAAGTTGAGCTGCCTGGAAGAGACAGAGAGCAGCTAAGCTGCCTGGGATTGCTCAGACCAATGGAACTACCTCGAAGAGA
>CABHPH010045399.1:0-11829 GCA_902168325.1 Peromyscus nudipes | reverse complement strand
GGGAGAGAAACGCGGAGCAGTGGGCTCCGTACCGCAAGCCGTCATGAGGCATAGGGCATCAAGGTTGGGCTTCGGGAGCTTGGGCACCAGCCTCACATTTCTGAACTCCTCCCTCTGCCATAAACTGGCCGGTGTGACTGACCGTGGCCAAGCTACTTGATAACTCCACTTGACACTTTAAAACGGCAGTATGGATTAGCCACCTCAGAGGGTGAGGCTTCAACAAAATCAATCTCACAGAGATCATTCAGTATCTGCTCTCTGTTCTTAATCCTTAGCCTGCCTACTCCTTCAGCCTGCTGCTGGGTATAACCGCTTGGCTGTGCTTCCTGGTTCTTTTACACAAACACTTCAGAATTTACAGAGGGCACCAAGCATCTCTCAAAAGTCCCAGTATGAGCCGGCCGTGGTGGTGCACGCCTTTAATCCCAACACTCAGGAAGCAGGGGTAGGTGGATATCTGAGTTCGAGGCCAGCCTGTTCTGCAGAGCGAGTTCCAGGACAGCCAGAGCTACACAGAGGAACCCTGTCTCGAAAAAACAAACAAACAAACAAACAAACAAACAAACAAACAAACAGTCCCAGTATGTTCTGAGGGCACAGACATAGGTAGTGGACCCAGGGGGAACCAATACCCATTGATTCCTGGCAGAGTCCTTACCCTGCAGAGCCTGCCCATTAACTAAGTACGGGGTGTGCATGCACACAGGTCAGAGTATGTGTGTGGATATAGTGCTGCAGAGTTAGGATAGCATTCAGAGTTGGTGGGAAGGCCAGTGCCGTAATTCTTCCCTGAGCTAGGAGCTTTCCTCTATAGACGAGGGCTACAATGGAGCCCTTGGTTCAAAACTCATTGCCATGTCTTCCCTCTCGTGTTCCTGGGAGAATAGGTGGCTGGGTAGTGTTGAGAGTGGTCATTGCCACCATGGCTTTCCCGTTCTCTCCTGTGTAATGGCCCCAATGCCCAACCATTCACCCTGTGCCTGGGTTTCCTAGGGCTTGTATTGCTGAACTAGATACTGTTTTCCAGAATGAAATCTCCAAGTGTTCCCATGCCCACAGGAGAGGCCCAGTGGCCAGTGGAAGGAGACAAGGAGGAGAATAAAAAGGCCAGGAGAGAAAAGAGGTGGTAGAAGAGAGAGAAGACAGAGCTGAGCCCGTGACAATGGTTGGATAAGGTTAACATCAAGTAGTCTTTGACCAACGAGGAGGCCAGAATTGACAAATGTATTATTAACTTTTTAAAAATTATTTTATTTTATGTGTATGGGTGTTTTGCCTCTATGTATGTCGTGCACCACTTGAGTGCCTAGTGCCCTCAGAGGCCAGAAGAGGGTGTAGAGTCCTCTGCAACTGGAGTTACAAATGGTCATGCGCCACCATGTGGGTGTTGGGAATTGAACCTGGGACCTCTGGAAGAGCAGCCAATGCTCATAATCATTAAGCCATCTCTTCAGCCCCATTTAACATCTTCTCATGGGAAAAGAGAGGGACAGGATTTGGGGTAATATTGTGTTAAGATCACATGGATGTATGCAACATCGTCCTGCTCGGATTTGGCCAGTGCCTGGATTTTTTGTTCCCTCCATTCTTCTAACCTCATCTCTGCCTGGGGCGACGTAGGCCAGCTACCTCTGCACACCTTGCCCCTTTTGGCAGGGGACAAAGGCGTATGAGGAAATAAAGGACTTAGCCACCCAATGCCTTTAAATCCACAGCTCTGGGCAACAGCCCACACAGTGAGGCAGAGCCTGGACAGCCACTGTATATATACGATGGAACACAGTTCCAAGTTCAGCACCTGACTTGCTACACAGCCCCACACTCTGAAGCAGAAATCCAGCTTCAGTCCTGGAAGTGCTCAATTCTCGCCTGTGGTCTCAGCTCTGGTAAGTTCTGGGCATCTGGGGGCCAGCATACTTGCAAAAAGAGAAGGGGATTTTCTAAGGAGTGACTCCCTGTCAGTGTACATAGACTTAAAAAACACGGGATTCCCTAGTAAACTAGTGGCTAAGCCCCCAGTAAGACTTGACATGCTGCTTAGCCGAGGTCCCTATGAAACAAATCACCTAAAATCGGATAGACCAATGGCCATAGCAATCATTGGGTTTGATGGGACAGCAATATTTGATTCTAAAATTAATTGTACAGCAGTATCTTGTGAAGTAAAAGAGGTAGACACAGCAAGGAGATAGCCCAAGGCAAGAGTTTCATGTGGTAAGGAGTTTTGTTCTGGCAGTTTTGAGACCATCTGTCCACAACACAAACTCGCCACCTCTTTGTTTTGCTGCATAATTAGAATGTCTCTGCTTATGTGTGAGATATTTTGGTGAATACTGTGTGTGGTCCACACATCAGGCAGGACAGCGTCATCTAGTTCTAGCTTGGGGGCTTCAGGACCCCATTAGTTCTTATTCTTAGTGATTGGGTGGGACAACATAGAAATGGACACATATGGAAATATTTGGGACCCATAAGAAGAAATCAAAGATGAGGGATTCAGTCTCATGACAAGAATGCTCTGAAGCATGAAGCAAGACTTTCTCTGTCCCGCCAGCTCCCAGGTAATGACACGGAGACTTATTATTAATTATGAGAGCTTGGCCTTAGCTCAGGCTTGTCCCACTAGCTCTATAACTTAAATTCACTCATTTATTTTAATCTACATTCTGTCACGTGGCTCCTTTCTCCACCTTGCTCATGCTGCTTTCTCTGCCTCTGGCTGGTGACTCCACGTTTCTTCCTCCCCAGTCCTCTCTGTCCCCAGAAGTCCCACCTACCCTCTTCCTGCCTAGCTATTGGCCATACCACTCTTTATTAAACCAATCACACATCTTCACACAGTGTAAAGGAATATTCTGCAACAGAAGCATAATTTTACTCTCTATAGCCAAATTCTTACCAAATGAGTTTAATATAACACAACTTTGAGATTTTTGTATTAAAGAAAAATAATTCAAAAAGATTAAAAGTTCATTTATAAATTCTTTCTTACTTGCATTCTCCTAGTTAACTCATTGTTAACAATTTTTTTAACTGTTCATGGAAAGGATGGCTACTCATCTTCCAAGTTGGGTTTTGTTGTTGTTTTGAGGGTGGGGTAACATTGCAACATCTGACTCCATAGTTCAGGTTGGCCAGGAGCTAGCACATAGCCATCCTGGCTGTGAGCTCACGGTCATCCTGCCTCTGACTCCATAGTATAGAGATGACAGGTATACCCAACCACTCCAGACTTGAGTTATTTTATGACAGATCTGGAAATTAGGAAAATTTGGGTGCAAGACCCAGTGGCACTCATCTGAAACCCCAATACTCTGGAGGCAGGGATGGCAGCATTCTAAAATGCAGCTCACCTAATACAAGGCTTCATCTAAAAAACAAACAATAATAATTCCTTGAATCATATAAAGCATAAGGTCATTACAGCCACTTCCTCTGCTTTCTATTTCCATGACTAAGTTGTATTGAGCCAATTATTTTCACTGTGCAATCTGTTCTTAGTTGGATTCATAGTTGGACAGGACTTTTCTTCCAGCCAACCCTACTTAATCTGGGCACAGAGGCCCGGCCTGTGCCTGTACTCTACTGTGCCCTGACCTACACTGAAGAACACAGTTTCCCTTGCTGCCTACTGACTTTCTACTCCCTCTTCCTACAGACCTCCAGCTACATGACCACTACGACCACCACCACCATCACAAAGCCTCTTTCTGGGGGGCTAGAGAATGAGGGGGAGAAATTAGAAAAGATTTTCCGACAATGGGGAGAAGACATCCGTCCTGAAATGAAAGAAGACATACATGACCCCAGCTACCAGGATGAGGAGGGGCCCCCACCCAAGCTGGAGTACGTCTGGAGAAACATCATCCTCATGGCCCTGCTGCACTTGGGGGCGCTGTATGGGATCACACTGGTTCCCTCCTGCAAGTTCTACACTTGGATCTTCGGTGAGCAGCTCCCCTTGTCTTGGGCCAATGCTCTTGGTCTCACCCTTTTCCTTAATGAGGTCTGCTCTGACCCAGGTCAGCAGCCGTGTTCTGTTTGGGATTCTCCCTCCTTTTCCCTTTGGCTCCTGAGGGATTGACTGGGCTGGAAAAGGAGCCTAGTTGGATTGGGATGCAAGAGTATCAGTTCCGGGAGTCCCTTAACATGGATGCTGAGACCATGGGCATGGTGGCTTGGAGGAATAGACATGAGACAAAGCAGCAACTGACCCTGAACAAGCATTTCTGGGTGAATTCCTTGCTTGTCTGCCTGTCCTATCCCTGCCTGCCTGCCACAAGTAGGCCGTCCCCCAGGTACTGGACTAGGGGCTTCATGGACTACAATTAGAACCCAGTCAGCACAAAGCAAATGAAGATTGTATAGGGAAAAACAGAAGAGGGTCATCCGGACAAGTCTTTGGACCTCACCCCCTGTCCCGATGAGGCTGGCTTGCCTGGGAGGAAGATGAAACAGGTTCCTATACAATTCAAATACACAGTAGGCTCCCCTGCTCCTCGTAGGTCTCCAGGGTGCGGCATATGCCGGTCAGGATGTTCTTAGAATGAAATAAGATTGCAGAAGTGTTTCATGTTCCAGTCTCCTGCTGCTCATCTCATCTCTTCCTGTGCTATGGATGCTGCATGATCTAACACGCCTTCCCTGTCTCCAACACACAGTTCTTTGGCAGACATTATAACCCTTGATTAGCCCAATCTTCAGGCTGAGAAAGACAGTGTGCCCCTGGCCTGCCTTAGCTCAGGCCCTTGGGGCTTCATGGGCCTGGAGTTGATGGTAGTGCTGCCCCTCGCATCTACAGATGTGCTTTGCAGGTGTTATCACTTGTGACCCCAGAAGCCTGAACAGGAAGGGTGAGCAGGACCTGTGTAGATGCAGGGCACTTGCTGCTCTGGCAAGTTCTCCTCAGGAAGATGCTGGGATGTTGTCTCAAGCAGCGTCAGGTGTGGGTTTTTTTCTGGGCACTCTCTCTTGAAGAGTAGTGGTAGAAAGAGGCTAGTTGGCCAGACGTTAGCTGCATCTGGCCCAGTCCTTGTAGGTCTTATAAGTGGTGAGATCTGGACTCTGGAGCTTCATCTTGGAAATTTTCCAGATGCCTCGGGGGAAGTGCAACTGTATACATTTCCTTCCTCAAGATCCTGTCCCAGTGTGGCCTAAAGCACACTTTCAGGTCGGGAATAGCTTGTTCTCATCACATGGTGTCACACTCCCGCATATAGCAGGGTGGTTATCTGTAGGTCAAGGATTGTGGTCGCTGAGGCAGCTGGGTGGTGTCTGTGCTCTTCTTCTTCTGAGAACCCCAACCTTGGTTGCAGCATAATGGACACACAGTGTGGGTAGCATTCCCGTGTAGAGTATGGACTCCCCTCCACTTTGGGCCCTCCTTGTAGGCATCATTCAGTTCAGTTCTGAGCTTGACCAAACTGTCTGTTTGGCAGGCCTCAGTTGCTCATGCAGGAATTGGAATGACACCCCAAAGCCAAGGTTGCATTTGCTCTTTTTTTGGTATCTTTCCATTAGTATTGTTATTTTTGGCTTCCGAAAAACATAGGGCCATTTATACAATGTGTGGGATCTCCGACCTTAAGGTTCTGTAGCCTTTGAGGACCCATTGTTTCCAGCTGGCCCTTAGAGTATTGTACATAGTTTTTTCCAAGGTCCCAGCTTTTATGTTAGTTCTACCAATCAGAGGAACAGATGGCTACACTTAGTGTCCCCTTCCCCATCATGGATTATGCAATACCTCTTGAGCTGTGGTCTTTGAGGTCAGTAGGGTAGGACAATGCTGGTATTCTCCGTTGTCCAGAAGTACATGCCAGAGCTGGAGCCAGAATAGACTGTTGTCAGAAACCCTAGCTGCAAACCATGGTTCCACTTTTACCAGTCTCGTAGGACTAGAAAAACACACCACTTACTCTATGCATTTCCTCAACTGTGAGGTCACGTTAGGAGCACCTAACCCAGTTAAGGTATACAGTGAATATAAGAATAGTAATATCCTTGGCGAAGCTTGAGCCTCTGTGCAAATGTGACTGTATACAGGGCTGCCTGTCCCTGATCCAGCCACCCTTCTACTGCAGTAATGACATGCCATTGTACTGACTGTTATACAGTCCCAGCTCTGCACTGCATGTGTGTCCCTTGCCACTTGGGTCTCCTCTAATTTGGCAGTGCCCAGATTGATCTGGTTCATAAACACCCGTGTTTATGGTCCTTAGCGCTGTGGGCACAGTTGGTGGTCCTCAACACTTCAGAGAAAGTTAGCCGAAGATCAAAGGACCCAGGACCTGGCATAATGCTCCTGCAGGACAATGACTGCAACCCTATTCTCTGACCTACCTCCTCAGTACCTAGACCTCCTTAGCTCATCTTCATTTTTAGGTGGACAGTCTGTGAGGGGATGGGATTCTCTTCAAGCGGTGAATGTTTTCAGCCTTAGAGAACAAAGCATCCCTGAGACAGTTAGAAACACCCCAATAGGACAGCGGCAAATAAACTCATAGGCCTTCAGCTAGTTACTGGCCGAAAGCATGGCACATGCTTGCTTATACCTCTCCTTTGTGTTACTTAGGCAGCTACAGCAGCTTGTGCACCTAAAGTTCTTGATGGTCTCTCTGCCCACATGCTGCCACTTGAGCAAATCAATAAAGGCTCGGCTCTCCCTTTGTTCAGAGAGCTGCACAAGTCATGAATGTCTTGCCTATATGTCCGTGGTTTGGATACATCTCATTTCTATTGCTTTAGTGTCAAAGGATCCTGCGTCTATTTGTATCCCTAGGATTCAGGAGAAAACAGATCCCCATCCTAAGCCTTACAAAGACACGATGGAGCGTTGGAAAGGCATCCTAACATTCTTAGCAGACCTACTTTCCTGATCTCCACTGTCTTTCCTGCAGTGTATGTGTTATATATAGTTACTGGCCTGAGCATCACAGCAGGGGCTCATCGCCTGTGGAGCCACCGAACCTATAAAGCACGACTGCCGCTGAGGCTCTTCCTCATCATAGCCAACACCATGGCTTTCCAGGTAAGAGTCTGGTTCTGCTCAGCACTGTGTGTCACTTCTACTGATGATCCAGGGCAGACCAGAGGGAATCAGTGTCCTGAGGAGAGCCAACAGGGCAGCCATTGTCTCCCCCGGTCTTCTGTGGTCATCTAAAGTATGTGCTTAGTTCTGAGGTCCACAGAGCATGAGGTCCTTCTGAGTCACTGGGTAGGGAGACAGGAGGAAGGGGTCTCTAGTTACTACTGGGTCATTTTTGACCACGTTCCTATGCTTTCACAGAGTGTGACTGATGTGGTCCTTCAGTCTAAAAGGCCATCCTGCATAGTTAGGCACTGACCCTGGTTTCCTAGACCATTGATAAACAGTAAACGTCCACTTTGTGATGCCTGTCTTGGGATCCCAGCACGATGGGAATGAAGATGAAGTGTTGCAGCCCCAAGGGCTGTTGTTTCAGATAGTAAACGCAAGCATGTCTAATGGTAGTGAGTCTGATGCAGGCACTGTGCTAGCATTTGGCATAGATGCACTCATTAAGTCTTCAGAATGTCTTAACAGGTGGGTACTGTCATTATCCCTCATTTCAGATGAGGAAATTGGGTTAATAAGCAGTCTCATAGACCTGTGTTGGGGTACCACCTGTGGCTGCCATGCTGGCTAAGTCAGCTCCTGAGGCTGTGTGAGGCATGAGTTCATAACCCAGAAGGAAGGGAGTTCGAGAAGGGAGTTTTTACTGGTATTAGGTTATAGCAACTGGCACCAGATAGCTTGTCATTTGGGAGGAGGGCCTTAATGTGGGGCTCATTGTGGGATAAAGAGAAACCCGGAAACAAAATTCATTTTCTTGCATGGTAAGATTGGAGGTTCCCAACCTATGTGTATAATCATCTCTGCCCTAGCAGTTTACACCCTGAACTCTCCTGCTCTCTGTGGGCAAAAGGGAAGAGGGTGATATTATTGGTGCATAATTAAAGGGTTAGAAAGAGTCCCATGTAAGAGGTCTGTAGGAAAGGTGCCCAAGCTCCTAAGTTACATGCTGGTCTTGTTACTCGTTGAGTAACCTGTCATTGTGGAAATCTAAGAGAGAGCTTCCCCCATCTGTATTCACAGACCAACACTCCAGGCTCGAGGCCACCTGCTGCTTATTCCCCATCTTCAAGGATTAGGCCATCCATTAGGATCCTGTCCAATATTCTGCTGTTCTTTGCTAACGAAACTGAGGGCTGTGACCAACCTGCCTTCTACCGCACAATCTCAGGAAGTGGCAGTGCTATTTCCTGAGTCTGAGACTATAAGTTGCTTTTCCACATAAGCGTCAGGGGCAAGTGTGCAGAAGAGGTTGCTCCCCAAGTCCTCCTTGGAAGACAGTCCTGGAACTCTGTGAGACACCTAAGGCCCTTGCATTCCCCCAAGGGGGAATCTCTTCTCAATACTGGGGTCCTTTTTCCTGTCCCTCCAGAATGATGTGTATGAATGGGCCCGAGATCACCGCGCCCACCACAAGTTCTCAGAAACACACGCGGACCCTCACGATTCCCGGCGTGGCTTTTTCTTCTCTCACGTGGGCTGGCTACTTGTGCGCAAACACCCGACTGTTAAAGAGAAGGGTGGAAAACTGGACATGTCTGACCTCAAAGCTGAGAAGCTGGTCATGTTCCAGAGGAGGTGAGTCAGGGTTGGGGGCGTGGAGCCCAGGGCACCTGGAGTTTAGAGACCCCACCTTTTCTCATATATAATGTGTAAATCAAAGCTGAGAGATTTCTAGGTTTGTATGTTTAAGACCCATTTTAATGGCTCAGAGACCATAACGATACTTTACTGTTTTGTGCAGTTCCACGCACTTTGAGCAATTTTCCTGAACATAATTAAATGCAATTTGATCTAACTATCACTGATCTAACTAGATAGGCATAGACATAAAAGTGAATATAGCTGAGCCTTTCCCCTCAAGGAATTTCTAGCCTATTGAGGTTGAGAGACAAGGCAAGTATGAAATAATCATGATACAAGGCAGAATATGCAGAATATTAATCCCGAACTCGGGAGGCAGAAGCAGGAGGATCTCTGAGTTTGAGGCCAGCCTGGTCTACAGAGTGAGTTCCAGGACAGCCAGGGCTACACAGAGAAACCTTGTCTTGAAAAACAAACAAACAAACAAACAAACAAACAAACAAACAAACAAACAAAAGGAATTCAAAGGCAGATGGACAAGAACCCAGACAGCAGAACTTGGCCGATGAGGTGATGAGGCTGTGCTTTGACCCCAGTTTGTCTGACGAACATAGTTTTGTTCCTCTGAGGAAAAGAATAATGGATTTCTTGTCCAGAAACAGGCGGTTCTATACTGGATGCGCTGGCTTCCGGTGTTGTGGAAAGTCATTATATGTGTTCACATTGCCTCATTTAAAAATGTACAGAAGACCATGTGTTCGAAAGATTATCCACCCCATTCTCTTCTGGTGGTTTCTGCCCTCACCCTTCCCCCAGACTCACAGTGGGGGCAGGAAAAGCACAGGTACACTGTAGGAGTGGATGCTTAAGGTAGGTGTAAGGGTGACCTCTCCATACTCTGTGTGTGATCTCTCCGCGTAGGTACTATAAGCCCGGCCTCCTGCTGATGTGCTTCGTCCTGCCCACGCTGGTGCCCTGGTATTTCTGGGGTGAGACTTTTCAACACAGCTTTTATGTTGCCGCTCTACTGAGATATGCCTTGGTGCTCAATGTCACCTGGCTGGTGAACAGTGCCGCCCACCTCTATGGATATCGCCCTTATGACAAGAACATTGGAGCCAGAGAGAATATGCTAACTTCAGTGGGAGCTCTGGGTAAGTCAACTGTCTACAGCATGACCACATCCATTTGTCTACTAGTTGGGATTTTCTGCTATCTGAAAGACCAGATAAGATTTGTTTGTTTTAGTTCAGGATCTTACTCTGTAACCCAGGCTGGCCTGGAACCCACTCTGTAGCCCAGGTTGGCCTCAAAATTGCAACATTATCCCTGCCTCAGCTTCCAAAATGCTGGAATTGCAGGTATGAGCCATTACATATGGTTCTTAACTTTGTTTTTAATGATAAGTTGTGTCTCAGTTCTTCTATCTAAAACTAGGGTTTATTAACTGAGTACAAAGCCAGTCTGGTCTACATAGCAAGTTGCAGGCCAGCCAGGGCTACATAGTGAGTGAGACCCTGTCTCAAAAAGAAAGAACAACAAAAAGCTAAACCAACTAGGTATTATATAAGAAACCCAAATGAAAGTCAGGCAACATGCCTACCATAGAAATGAAATGATGAAGAACATCAGGTTCCAAAATGGTCTCCAAATGCCGTGTGTATCAAGCCGCTTTTAAACAGGGTCTCACTATGTACCCCTGGCTGTCGTGGAATTTGCTGTGTAGACCAAACTGGCCTTGAACACACAGAGATTCACTTGGGTCAGTCTCCTAACGAGCTAGGATTAAAGGTGTGAGCCACCACACCCAGCCTACATTAGGCCCTTTTAAGTTTGTCCTTCCCTGTCTCCTCTGGTTGGCTAGGATCTCGCTTGGGTTAGGAAATGAATAAACTAAACAGCAGGGTCAGTAGCATAGTCAGTAAAGCTCAGTGTTTGGCATTTAATCATGCTATGCGAAATGCGAAGTAAGTCCGACTTCGCTCACTCAACTCCAGTTGCACCACCCTAACTGTGTTTTCGTCTTTCCTGCCCTAGTTTTCTAAGTCAGGTACTTTCTACCCCTGAACGTGCTCTTACTTTGACCCTCCTGAAATAAATTACTTTCACTCAACAATTACTAGATTTTCGTAGACTAATGTGGCCTGAGCTATGCTCTGTTTTGTAACTGGAAATGAGGTGAGTGAGCTTTTCAACTCATCCCCTCGTGACTAGTTGTCCAGAGTGGCTGCCAGCCTTTCTTCACCCCACCGCCATGTCTTATCTGGTCTTTTGTCTTTGTCTGCTCACCTCACCCTTGGTTCTTCTCCAGCTGTTTCCTGCCATGCTGGTTTTTTGGGTTTGGTTTTTGGGGTTTTTTTTGTTTTTTGTTTTTTTTCTTTTTGGCTTCTTGAATTACCTCCCCCTCTGTCATATGCTCAAGTTATCTGAGAAAGTTGATCTCTGAAGATTTCTTTTTTGATGTCCCAGTTGTTACACATAACCCTTGCCCCATTCTGTTTTAAATCTAACACTCAGTGCCTCCAATACAGAAGTTACAGTCCTTTGTTAGTAGCCCTAGCCAGGTGCTCTCCCACCCCCTGCCCAGTCTACACTGTGGACCACTCCGCATGCAGACAGAATGAATCCACAACCACCAGGAGCCCTGGTTAGAAGAGGTTCCGTGTCCCAAATCCCTTTACTTGCTTGTTTTTCGTATCACCCCTAATCTATCTGGAGATACTCAGTGTCCAACTCTCTTATTAGTTGTTCTTTATGCTAACTGGGTGAAGTCAGTGCTGTTCTTGTGGAACTCAGTCAGAAAGGAAGGCTCTGCCAACCGCTGACAGTCTGTACGTTTTCATTTACCCGCCACGATAATTATCCTGAGTCTAAAGATGTGTTTTCTTTTCAAAGTGAATGCGCATCTCAAGAGTTCCCAGAATATCCAGTTAGAAGGAATCTCTAAGCATTTTCAGAGTGGTTCTGAATTCTTAGTACCTCCCTCACCCCAGACCAAAGAAGACAGCAGCCCTCAGGGAACCGCCTGGAGCTGAGGGAACTCTGGTCCTTGGCCTCCTTCCTTTGACTTTTGGCTGCTGTTGTCTTCTCTGTTGGAACCTCCCACACTTGACAGGAAACACCAACAGCATGGAAAGCATGAGCCTGCTTAC
>CABHPH010045398.1:3683-17227 GCA_902168325.1 Peromyscus nudipes | reverse complement strand
ACACACACACACACACACACACACACACACAGAGGCACACACACAGACCTAGAGAGTTCTAGGCCAACCGGGGCTATGTAGTGAGACCCTATCTCAAAATAAATAGCTATCTCTTGTCATTATTATGGTATATTAAATCTCAGTCACTGAAATCTTTGTCTTGTTTTGGTCCTAGTCAAACTGCTTGGATTTGTAGAAATATTTTTGTTCCTTGGGGAAGAGTTCGTAGTAAGAATTTATTATGAAAACAAACTTTGCTAGTGCAGAGGATTAGGGAAAAGCAGATTCACAAAGTGTGTGCCCGGTGTGTCACACAAGTAAGTATTCACATAGTAAATGCACAATAAACATTGACTGGCAAGAAGGGTGAGTCCTGGAAACAAGGTGAAAACTGAAATGAGAAAATAGAATGCTAAAAATGGCGGAGTTAATTCCAAACTACACTCTTCAAAAGGTACCCCAAGCTACAATTTCCCCCATTCTGTTTCCTTATCTGTAATCACTGTCTTTCATCTCCTCAAGCATTTCAAAATGGACAGTTTGCAAAGAGTTCCGACTTCTAATAAGCAAGCCAAACTCTTTTCAAAGTCTTCCTGTTTCTATTTTTGCCTGAAATGTAGGAAAGTTTGCTTCTGCTCTGTAAGCAGGAAAAAATGTAACATATGGGCAGGGACTGTGTGGCCTACATGGAGATTCCCTAGGTTAAAATCACGAAAAGAAAAATTGAAAGGCAGCATTTACATGCTGATTCTCAACAACCCACCCGACTTCTGAAGTCCTGATAACAAATTCAAATCAAAACACAGGCCAAAACTAAGACTCGATCTCAGATTCTCCTAAATTGACAGTGTTCTGCTGGAGACCTCTCAGAATAAAGTGAGGCAGCCCCATATGGAAGAGCAGCAGGAAACCCCACCTGTGTACCACGCCAGCCTGCCACGTAGGGTAGGTGAGGGGGCACATGTGGCTTGGCAGCAAACTGAGCAGAAAGCAACCATTGGACCATAGGGATGTTGTGGATGGGGAAGAGGGTGCCGGACACTCTTAACTACTGAAGACAGACATTATGGCCTGCTTAAAAGCAGAGAAGAAAACAGAAACAAAAACCCTGTAACTCCTCTAAGACATAGTTTCACTGTCTAGATTCTAGATTCTAGAAAAATCAAAAAGTAACCTCCGGCCCCTTGGAATTTTGGGTTTGTCTTTTCATTAGGAAGGGACAAATTACAACCTCCCCTCTTTGTTTGGCAAACAACTGCCTGTAAACCAAGCCTCCCTCCTCTCCTGAGGCAAGGAAATACTTGCCCTCTTTCTCTTCTGTTCTTATGCATATCAGAACCATCTAAAGAATAAGCATTATGACGTGAAATCGACTTGTGCTTTCTAAAGTATGGAAGTTCCTTACTGGACAGCTTTCAACAGCAGCTGTTGACTGAAAGCACACACTTAAAAATCACTTCAAGTTGTATCCTTAAGTGTCATTGTCTTTAATTTACCATTTGTGTCCTATTACCATGATAATCTGTATGCCTGATATGGAAAAACAGAGATATGGTTTTAGCTCCTAAAAATGCTGTCCTCTGGTAGATCAAACTGCAACTAAGTAGACACTTCCTTCCATATTCAGAGTCCAATTATTTAATAGTAGCTTCAGAGAAGGGGGACTTCAGTCTTCCAAGAAAAGTAGTATAGAAATATAATGCAGCCATTAAAGTGTAAAAAAATACCATGTTTGAGACAGGCCGTTTAGTGGGTCTCCCTGGGAAGCCTGTTGTTTTATTTAAGTACCATAGTTTTAAAATGACTCTAAATGTTGATGTGTTTAGAAGCCATTTTTATGTGGTTCCAAGCATTAATATGCTTATTACGTAATTTTGAAAATTACCGAACATAGAAGTATGATAAGCAAATGGATAGTGTAATACATTGTTTTTAAGCATGTACTGCAAACCCAAGCAAGTAAAGCTAAAACTTTTTTTTTTTTACTTTTATGTTTCCATCCAGAAGACACACGGCAGATAATTGACACTGAATTTCTATTAATTTGTGCAAAGGCTGATACAGACTTAGATATTTTTTGTGCTCCAACATTATGCTAAAGTAACAAGCACAATTTCCTTTCTTCAAGATATGCATATCCAAAAGTATTTTTTATTGTTTGTTGCCTTCTTTTATTGAATGAGGTGTAATACTAAGGAGCAAATGCCATTTATGGCTGTTTGCTTAATACAAATTCTAGGAAGCCGGCTGCTTCTGTCACTTCTGTGATCCCCTAGAAGTCTGGACATCAATGCTCCATAGTTCTAAAATAATTTCACTTCAAGTTGTTTATTGACATTTAAATTGTTACAAAGATGCATTCCATGAGAAAACTCTTCAGATGATAACTCAATAAAACAACACACCACATAGGAGCCTGAAAGCGCTGTTTTGGATTAGAAAATTCGGTTTTAGACTCATAGTTTCGATTTGCAGTGAGAATGGATGACTCAGCCTGGAAGACTGTTCAGCTCAGCGCAGTTGGGACTATGGTAGAAGTGACTGGCTTGCTTAGTGAAATATCAGAATCTTTCCTTGCCTAAGACTACAGTCTATTGCAGAAACAAGGATCATTCTTATCCGTAAGGCAGAAGTCATCGTTCATAAGAAACCAAGTAAATACATTAAGCGAATAATCGAATGACAGAACATCTAAGGGGTAGATTCATTTCAGGCGAGTAAGAAAGAAGAGCAACCATTTAGTTTCTGTAGTGTGTTTCAATAGATGAAATGATTGACTTTTTTTCTCCTAGATTTTTAGTTTGAAAAATAGCAAACCTCTAGGCATATTGATAGAATATACAAAGAATACCAAATACTTTGGGGCACCCATTTTTAAATATTTTGCTCCATTTATCTTCCCCCCCTCTCTCCTTTTCTTTAAGAGAGAGAGATTAAAGGAGAGAGAGGGAAGGGAGAGAGAGATCTTTTTCTACTGACATATTTGAAGCTTCCCTGAAATTGATGTAACTAAGGGCACCCTGCTATAAAACCATCACATTGCCATATCCCCAAGAAATTTATCATCTAATTACAGTCCTTCCTTGATGCTTTGTGGATTTATTTTTAAATTTAGAATCCAATCAAGAATTATACAATGTATAGAATTATACATTTATGTGATTCTTTAGACTATTTTAATCTGAAATAAGTTGTCACCTTGATAAAATGAGAATATGCATTCTGAAAATTAGTCCTGAGACTCATCAACTAATACTGGCAGCAGATAATTATGAAAGCAACTTTTAAGACATGTCCTTATCCCTAGCCCCCCCCCAAAAAAATATATTTTATCGTATCACCTGGAACACTCCAACTCAACTAACTTCAAGTGATGTGAAGCAAATAAATAAATAATAAATATAAACAAGAACAGCATATTTGAAACTAACTTGGAGCTTAAGGCAAAAGACCCTATATATCAAGTTTTGCACTTAAAATTCAACCCCCAAATAAACCGTTGATTAGGTTCCTGTGTGTAGCTCACGGTTAACAGTAAAATTATTGAAACAGAAGAGGCAACCAAACATGTACTATTTATTGTGATTGGCTCCTCATTGCTCAAACCCTCTGCCTTTCTTTCTCCCTGATAGTCATTTATGTAACAATTTGGACACATTCCAGCAGAGATTTCGTAGATATCATTAATGAGTAGTTATATTAAATTTATATTCCTTTTCAGAATATTTCCCTCCCTCCCAGTTGTCAGATTTTAAGAAAAGTGTATGTTTGTTGAAAATTAACTCACTGCTTGCAAGAAACCTTCACATTACTGGAAATGTGGTGTTAACGCTCTACCAAACCCTCACATTATAATTTTACAGATTTAATGTTTCATGTTCAGATGTGTCCGTAATTTATACATCTCAATTTTGGACGAGAAAATGATGATTCATTTATTAACATTCATGAACAGACACGTCAATACTTCTCCATAACTAAATACACATGTGTATATAATGAATCTACTGAATTTATTTTCTAAATCTTGTAACATGTAGATGAAATGTTTTGTTTCACTTAAAATACAGTTTTTCTTTAAAAGAGACAACTGTGTTGAAAGAGAAGTAATGGAAATATCACTATTTTTCTGCTTCTAATTTCTCCATGAAACTCATGAAGTCAATCAGAATAAACTATTTCAATGTAAGGGTAACAAAGACCAAAGCTTGTCCAGTAGGGGGATTTCTACTGCCACCTAGTGTCTAACTTTATAATGGACTGGTTTCTAAACATGACGACAGTCCTGCAAACTGGAACAGACTCTTTGAAAGAAAAAAGTAATTCCAACACTTTTCAAATGAAGTCATTTCTTAGTGCTTTCATTAGAAACAGCCAACAACCACCGATTTCTCTATGAATCAATAGGAATCTGAAAATATTTTTTTAAATCACATAGCAAAGAGGAAAATGTATTTGAACAGTTCTCTCTCTCTCTCTCTCTCTCTCTCGTGTGTGTGTGTGTGTGTGTGTGTGTGTGTGTGTGTAGCTGCATGTGCAAGTATGTGTACAAGTGCATGTATGTATATGTGGCAGCCAAAGAACAAGATAAATGGTCATTCTTCATATGGCTTCTACATTTCTTCTTTTCTTTTTTTGAAAAAGTACCTGTCATCAGCCTGAAACTCGACAGTAGGCCATGGATCTGCCTCTCTTGGCCTCCCCACACTTGAATTGCCACTGTGCCTAGCATTTCATGTTTTAGCATGGGTTCTGAGCATCAAACTCAGGGCCCTGTGTTTATACAGCATGTACTTATTGACTAAGATATATCCATAGTCATCAAAATTAACATTTTATTATTTCGAACCAGCATAAAGATCCCTAAGATATAATAGTCCAATGAAATTTTAATGTATACCAAGATTGTACCATGATTAACACTGACTTTACTCATTTTCTAAATTTATTTCTTATAAAAACAATTTACTTTGGATAACACACTTCAAGTACCCAAGGCTTTCTTTGCTTGATGATTAGAGTCTAATTTTAGAAACTTAATTGTTTGTGTACCATCGTGCAAACAACTCAGTTTTCTGCCTAGCAGCCTGAATGTCCCACAACTCACTGATGTGAGAAAGGTTATTTAAGTAGTTCTAGCAGCACCATGAAAACACCCGCAGTGAATGTTTCTGGAAATAGACATCAGCACGGGAACGATCTGATTCAACAAACATTGTTTTCCATGTCATGAGCACAGCATAGCAATGCAGATTACAACTCTCTAGAGTGGTGTCATTTAGTGATTTACTGGTCTACAATACGATGGTCAAAGGCAACTTCTTTCTTTATGAATAGATGTCAGCAGTTGGGACAGAAATGCCATACTCCATACATGTCCTCATAAAGATCAAGTTTTGTTTTAAAATCAAGTTGGGCAGTTTTGCCCTTCTAGACGAAAGTCTAGTAGGAGGCATGCTGGAAGAGCATGTGGGCATGATAACCATTCTTCTCTGAAAATAAACTGCTCAGTTTGACTTTGGCAAATGGTCAACAAGACTTATCTGCTTGTGAAGTTCTCCATCACATTCAATGGTTACCCCATTTAGTTTTGACTTTCCATACTGTAACAAGTTCTGTGTAATGGGAAATAGCAAGACGCATATGAACATGCAGAAAATAGCAAGACACACATGAACATGAATAATTTTACATCTCTGTAAATGAGGACAACCTGTCTCTCAACTTTGTTCTGTAAGTTATACCACATAAGACCATGAACCTCTTAAAACTTAAAAGTTGCTATTTATTGTTTAGACTGACTTGAAATTCTAAAAGCCATATATTTTGTCATGTGATATTTTCCCATGGAAGGCATGGCCTTAGGCTGTGACCATCTTAGTTATCAATGTCCACCAAAGCTTGAGTCACTGTTGCCTTCTCCACGGGTGGCCGTACGACCAAATGCGTTGATAAACATATGACAATAATGTCAACAGTGCATTTTATAAAAGTAAAAATGTTAATTAAAATTAGAGCACGGCAATAAGATGGACTGACTGATTTTTATAAATGTAGTAGTAGAAAAATAAAATAGTTACTGAATGATGAAAGAGAAAAAAAAGTGAACCGTGTAATCCTTCTTACAAAAGAGGGAAAAGAAAAAGGTGCCACGTGCCTGTAACTCCCACACTCTTGAAGCAGAGGCAGGAGGACCAGGATTTCAAAAGTCATCCTTGGCTACATAGCAAGCTTGAGGCAAGCTTAAAACACATGTATAATAAAGATATTTTAGTAATAATTAAACAAAATACATTCCTAAAAATTATGATTTTTTTACTTTCTTTTGTTAATAAACAGCTCTTCTCCAAGTTCCTTAATCTTCTGCTAGCTACTCCACATACACATAGTCCCCTACAATAACTAATTTAAAATGTCACCTGAAGTTTCCAGTATCCCAAACCACATAGAAAACATATATTCATTTCATAAGTCCTCTCGAGGTCATAATTTTTAACCTTGAAGTCACATAAAGGGGACAAATTATATCACCATCAGTTTGAACTAATGTAAAAAATTTCTGGAATAAGGATTTAAATAATAGAGTTCTATCTTCTGACAGTTTTGCAAGCTAAAATTGGGATGCCAGCACAGCTAGGTTCTGGTGAAGACTGTCTTCTAGGGCCTCGCACACTGGAAAGAGAGTAAGAGAGCGGACATCTCTCCTATAAGTCAGCAATTCCGTTCATGAGAAAGCCAGTCTCACGATTTAATGACTTCCCAAAGGTTCCCCTCTTGATGCTATCACATGGGGGCTTGGGGTTCCCAATTTTGAATTTGTAGGTGGAAAAAATATTCAGTCCACTACATGTCTCTAGAATGAATCTGTCCAGGTCAAAAATGCCGCAGGTAGGGGTGAGAATGACTGGAAAAGTCTGCGTTCTTCTTTATAACTTTGCCTAACCTCATCAAAGAGGCAGAAAGGATATTTGGAGCCAGATAGAAAGGTGTTGTTTCATTTTTTCATATTCATTTTTCATTATCATTTTAAGACCTATTTTTAAATACGTGTGTGCGTGGAGAGGGCTATGTATATGAGTGTAGTTGCTCAGGGAGGCCGGAACAGAGCGTTGGATCCTCTGGAACGGGAGTCCACCAGCAGTTATTGGCTATCCCGTGTGGGTGCTGGGATCTGACCTTGGGTTCTCCTAGTCCCTATTGTCATCTCTCCAGTCCCTATTTCTCTTTATTCTTGAACATTCCGTACATCATATAATGAAATATACCATACCCACACCTCAGCTCTTTCATTATTTCTCTCTCCCCTCAGTTACCTGAGACTGCTCAGCCCTAAAAGGAACATCTGCCTATTCCACATTTTATGTTGCCTAGCTATGTATGATTATAGCCGTATGATTCCCCCATGTTTTTATGAGCAAAACTGGTCAGTCTCCTATCTATGCTTCTAGGAAATCCTAATAAGCTACAACTCTTCAAAAGCAGTGAGGCTAATGCCCCAGCAATGGTGATCATGCCTGTGTCTCTTATCCAGCATTGATTCGTGTACCACTGCCCTGCAGTGGTGATATGCAGTGATACCTGTAGAGGTTTAATAAATACCAACCAAGTAGATGAGATTTAAAAAGAAACCTGGGAACTTTAGTAACTATTTCAGGAGACCAAAATTACAACAAATTATTTCAGAATAAAGACACTTGTCAGAAGCTGCAAACATGATATTAAAATATTCTGTGTTAACTAAGATTGATGCATGCTCCATGTGAAGACGTGTTGAAAAGTAAGTGTTGCGCAGGAAAGGTATCAAGTTGCAAAGATTGGGCAAGTGAACATTTCATGAAAGCAAAAGAAATACAGGATTAGGCGTTATTATGTCAAAATCAGACACAGAGTTCAGAGGAAGGAGAGGTGGTGTGGAGCTAGTCCTGTGCATGAGATGTAATAGGATTGAAACTGACCTTGTAGAGATATTAGGTCATGGACCAGTGGGATGAAGAAGTCAGAACAGACAGACAAACAGCTGTAACTGAGGATGAATTTGAAAATATTTTCAGTTCCAGAAATTGACTGACAACATCAACCCTCTCTAAACCAACAAAAACACCTACTGAGTTCCTTCTGTCTGAAAGATTGTGGGGAAGAAGTGGAGAGGAAGAATGTGTTTGAAGGAGGAATTCATATTTACTGTCTCCAAAGCACCAGGCTTTGAAATAATCACTTTACTCTAGAACTCATAATTAAGAAGTCTCAAAAGTAACAAGAGAAATGCAAAGAGCTCCTAAGTGAATCCATAACCACAGTACAAGGTAAAGATGATTCTTGTCATGTGAGAGTTCTAACTTCTGATATATCCCAAGCATAGACACTATTCTAGCTCGGGCTAATTCTGGATGAAAAGGCATGACTGTCAGGTTTGAAGCTTGTGTGAAATTAGAACTGCAAAAAACAAACAACAAAAGTTAGAACTGAGAAATCAACTAGAATTAGGCCATGGATTGCAGTGGGGATTAAATACAAAATAATAAACTTAAATTGTATTCCACAGACAGTAACACCAGGGAATAAATGCAGAGGAATGGCGATATGAAAGTCACATTTTCCATATGGTAGTTATTTCTGAGATGGTTGAATAAATCTGTATGAGAGCCTTCATATAAACAGGACAGGAGATTAGCTGAAGGATAGGAAACCGAGTGTGAGCTGAGGGAAGAGCCTTGATGTGAGCTGCTGGAATTGTAGAGTTCTACTTTGAGTGCCACTAAAGTCACTGACTAGACAGTAAGTGTGGGGACTATTTTGACTCTGACATTTATTCTTTTCATTTGTAAAGAGATAAAACTGAGCAAAGTCCTTTTTAAAATTTATCATTCTTATTTGATTTTAGCACTCTACTTCAAAACAACTATATTATGGTCTCGTTGATGTTCCTGGCCAGCAAATACTTACTTAAGTAAATGCTAACAACCCCTAAATGAACTTTTTATTAGATAGACTCCCAATTAGAAAATTCTTTGTGATACTTACCCATTCCCAGTAAGTAATCTGTTTGCCTCTTATTTGTCTCTAGGTTTTTGTTATCTTAAAATATAATACTATAAACAGCCCTCTTTTCCACTAGATTGAGAAAAATACTGTGTGAGATATGCTCTACTAATAAATCTTCAAATGATTTAACTTTATTAATATTTTGATAATCTGAATGAGTCTTTCATAAAAGCCTTAAGCTCAAAATACCTGAAAGATCATCTAGTTCAACTCTGAGTATAAACTCAGAAATCAAAACCTTCAAAAAAAATATATATATACATATATTATGTCAGTCTTATAAACACAAATAGCAACAAAATGGAACTCAACTGAAAGGTCTTTGATTGCTAGACAGGCTGACTCAGTTGTCTGATCAAACTGTCTCTCTATAATACATGTAGCATTTTTTAAAAATGGCTGTGAGCATAGATGACTCAGTGGTTAAGAGTTGGGTTTAATTCCCAGCATCCACATAGTAGTTTACAATCACGGGTAACTCCGATGCTGGGGGACTCAACACTCTTTCCTAGCCTCTGCAGGCACTGCCCACAACATGGTGTACAACCATACATGCAGGCAAAACATTCATGGACTTAAAATAATAAAAATACTTTTTAGAAAATTAGTTCACTGCATAAAACTCTTTAAAGAGTTTGGATTGGCTCTGTTGCTTGAATAAAGCTGATGATTGAATGTGTTCACTGGCCTTGCCACATGCAGCCATAAGCAAGTAATTTACACTCCATTAAGCTCAGTTTCCTTCTTGACAAATAGTGAAAATATTTCTTCTAAAGTTGCTGGAGGATTAAAAGAGGAAGTATAAGTATGGGAGTTGGAATAAGAAAGGTTCCTTTATGCACATATATTTGAATGTTTCATCACCGTGGAGTGGAACTCTTTGCTAAGATTAGAAGGATTAGCAGGATGGGCCTCTTTGGAGTAGATGTGTCCTGTTGCTGGAGGTGTTGGAGTCTACTGGGGGTGGACTTTGAATTTCAAAAGCCCATGCCAGCCAGCCCCACCCCCACCTCTCTCTCTCTCTCTCTCTCTCTCTCTCTCTCTCTGCAGATCACTATGCCTGCTGCCATGCTCCCTGCCATGATGATAATTGACTAAACCTCTGAAACTGTAAACAAGCTCCCAGTTAAATGCTTTCTCCTGTAAGAGTTGCCTTGGTCATGGTCATGGTGTCTCTTCACAGCAACAGAACAGTGACTAAGACATATAAGTACAGGGTATGATACAGGGTCTGATGCAGTCCACTGGGTTTCCTTCCCTTATTTCCATATCATTTCCTAAGAATATTTGATATGTATTTAGTTCTTCAAAATTGTAACATTCCATATTCTGATTTACAGTAAATGCTTCTCTCTGAATAAATGATTTTTCATGTTCACTGTGCTTTATTGCAATACTTTCCATAGCGGCATTATTAATACAACTTACAGAAAAAATGAATAAATAAGTTAACAGAGAAATGTGTGAATGAAACAAGTAGATGACCAGGTTTTAACTAAGACAGAAATTTCTTGGGATTCTGGAAGTCTCCAATGTGTTCTCAAAAATATGGAATTAGAACTTGGATGGAATAAATCCATGGAACACCTCAGTATATTATAAGAAAATACTTGTACAAAATTTGTGTGAATGTAGATCTCCAGAAGATAAATTGATTCATAGTTTACATTATATAATGAAAAGGTTCTGTGTTTCCCAAAGTATTAAGAGCCACTGCCACAATCCTGGCTCAAGCCTCATAGTGCACACTTTCTCAGAAAATATCACCAGCACAGTATTCTTCAATGAAGGTCATGTCTTATTTGCAATGTGAATCCACAACTATTAATTGTCTATAAAAATAGCTGACAGATCAGGATCTGCTTGGGAAATGACATTTATAGATCTTGGAACTTTATTGTATTGCGGAAAGAACTCTCCATTTTGTAATTTCCATCTATTTGTAATCCCCTATTTTTCCCGTAAGTGTGAAATACACTCTTCATTTGCTTCATTAGCAACACTTAATATGCTGTTTTCCTGCTTTAATTATTTTCTAAGTGGTTTTTCCACCATTAAATTTTTTGTAAACACCAGTTTTTATAAAAATGAAATACTATTAAGCAGGCTTGTCAGACTTGAATACAACACCATACTGGTACAGAATAAGGCTCTGGACATAGACCAACCTGGGTTTTCATGATAATTTCACCCTCCCTGTTGAGACTGGCTGAGTCACTATGATCTGCTGGTCTTTAGAAAGTTCCTTAACATCTCTCAATATGTCTGTAGAATAGGATTAATAACTGACTTTGAGCAAATGTTCACAGTGTAAGTGAGACTGTCAAGTCTAAATCACATGGTGATTAGTTCTGCTGCTGCAGAATAGTACTGTGGATGCTGAGAGTCCTCTGTGAAATGTAAAATCCTCAGAGGAGCTGATATTGTTCCCTTTTTCAGTAAGATCATCATGGATTTCTTCAGGAAAGCATTGCTTTCATGCTTTCTAACTAGTTGTGATAAAGCTGATTCTTCTGCCTATTCCAAGAGTGAATTTGAGCCAACTTTGGTAAACAGTGTTAGAAAGCCTCTGTGAGTTATATTTATGTTGTTTGCAACCAAAAGAACACATCCATTGCCTTAGCCCAAATTCATGTTCCTTCTTTGTCTCTTTGCCTTTTCCATCTCAACATTACCATTAACCAATCCCATCATTTAATATTGGTACAATGTTTCATGATGTACATTTCAAGTTGAGGTATTCACGAACATGGAACAGGAAAACGCATCCTCATTTTTATGATATTTATGTAGTGATTTCTAATTTACAAAGCACGTTCAATGAGAAATTTCTACATTGTACTTTTCCCCTCTACATACCAGATTTTTCTTATAACCAGCTAACAATTATTGGAAACAGCTCAAGAGGACATGCGTAACAGAAGGATGTGGTTATCATGGATTAAAAGCAGAAAAGTAGTCATTATGTTTAATAATTTTTGAGTGTTCACTAACCACCAAATTCTTCAGACTTATTATTCACACTTCAAGCATTTTCTAAAAGTCACTGTTATTAATCCCGTTCTACAGATATGAGCCAAAGGCGAGAAGGGGCCCACCCCAAATCAGTAGATCACCCGGTCACTCAACCAAGGTTATAACAGGGATGGAAACCCAATTTTGCCTAAGTCCAGGACCAAATCATTCCCCCCTGTGTGAAACAGCTGGCCAGTCACAGAAAGAAACACTTCTTGCTCAATGAGCTTCTGAAAGCAGCCCCTCAAGTTTGGCAGTCATTTCCAAACTGGATGAAGGTTATGTGTTCCCACCACAGCATCCTTAACCAACACTGACTTCCATCAAGTAGGGTTTGGAGTGCTAAGAACTGAAAATACGAAAAAGCACTGCTCTGTGACCTCAAGCTGTGTGTGTGTGTGTGTGTGTGTGTGTGTGTGTACATCTGTGGAGCACGTACACTTTGAGAAACATAATCCTGATCAAATGGATAAAGGCATTAGAACGAAAAAGGAAATCATTAAACTGAAGTGATGGAAACTGAAAAGGGTCAGAGGCGGAGGGAAATGGGGATGAACTGGGACTAGCTGAGGCTCCTGTTTTCTTCCCTGCAGGCTGCTGGTACAGATTTGGAAGTCAAAGGTGAGCCACGGATTCCATGCAGACGACTCAGTCTCACATGTGGAAGTGAAATTCCAAGAAAGAGCATGCAAAAAAAAATTGCTTTGATAGATTTGCAAAGATATTAGCCAGTTACTCTCACTATAGACAAAAAAGATTTTAGGAGTCGCATACCTGGCACAGTCTGCAGGTTTCATTCTGTAGATCATGAGGTCACTCTGGTGGGAGGAAACACACAAGGAGGCATCATCTCTGTGGCAAGATCTTGTCACTCTCTCCCTACAAACACTTCATTCCTTGATCCATAAAAGACCATTATTATTACTAACTCCAAAAGCACAAACTTAGCGTTTTTAAAAAGTGGTTGAAATGCTCCTCTGAATGCTGCACAAAGCCCCACCAAAATTGCTCCCTGAAAAGAGCGCTCATCAATTCACTCTCTAGGAGATAGTCTGAGTCCGATCCATTAAGTTATCGTCCTGAAGCAGGGAATTTATCATAATTTATTCTAGGATATTCTAAATTTACTCTGTTGATTGCCATTGTGTAAACAATGTCTGCTGTGAGCTGAAGCTGGGTGATTGAGTACTGGAACTGGTCTGCAGTTACCATGAGGCGTTTTGTGGTTGCTATCAGTACAAACTCCAGGGATGTCTAACAAGGGGATCAGTAGTTACAGAAAAAAAAAATGAGGCTATTTTTCTACACAATGTTAATGGGCTACTTACCGGACTGTATCTCTTCAGCCAAGCAACGCTAATGCATAATATTAAAGAATATTGAGAAGTGGTTTGTGTATTCAACAATACAATCCTCATTTAGAAACACACACACACACACACACACACACATTTGTAGAGGTAAGTATTGAAAACTTGCCTTTAAAA
>CABHPH010045397.1:12191-40771 GCA_902168325.1 Peromyscus nudipes | reverse complement strand
TTTCTTTCTTTCTTTCTTTCTTTCTTTCTTTCTTTCTTTCTTTCTTTTTAAATTTTATGCTGATTTATTTGCTTTGGCAGTGTATAACCCAGATAAGTTTTCTGTATATTTCATTTCTTTCTTTTTCTTTTTTTATTGAATATAGATTCTTCTCTCATATAGTACATCCCAACCACAGTTTCTTCTCCCTCCACTCATCCCAGCTTCCCCACATCTCCCCGCTGCCCCAGATCCACTTCCCCTCCACTTCCCCTTCAGAAAAGAGCAGGCCTCCAAGAGACAGCAACCAAAGATGACAAAACAAGATACAACAAGACAAGGCAAAAATCTGCCATATGGAGGCCGGACAGGCCAACCCAACAGGAGGAAAAGAGTCCCAAGAACAGGCAAAAGAGTCAGAGATACACCCGCTCCCACTGTTAGGAGTTCCACAGAAACACCAAGATAACACCTATAACATATACACAGAGGACCTGGTGTAGACCCAAGCAAGCCCCATGCAGGCCATTTCAGTCTCAGTGACCATATGTGAGCTCTGCTTAATTGGAAATGTCAAGACCATGTTCTCTTTGTGTCCTCTAACCTCTCTGACTCCTACAATCATTAAAAAATCTTTTGAAATCAAAATATAATTATATAATTTCCCCTTTTCTTTTTTCCCTCTAAAACTTTCCATGTTACACCCCCTGCTCTCTCTCAAATCCATAGCCTTTGGCCTCTTTTTCTTTAGTTGTTATATATATCACACACACACACACACACACATACACACACACACACATACACACATATATGAGTTCCCCAGTGATTGGCTCTGAAATCATATACAAACAAAAATTTTAGATAGACTGAACTGAACAGATTGTACTTATATATTTAGGAATCTCTCTTACTTTCTATCAATCAATCAATCCATCTATTTGTCGACCTATCTAATATCAAGTTTTAAAGAACATAAAATTATCAAAGTGAATAGCATTATATAAGGTTCTGTCTACCAAGAAGAGACAACAACACAAAATATGTCTGCATCAAGCATAGAGCTGACAAGTCTGTTTAGCCAAAAAAGGACTGAAATGCAGACAAGTCCATAAGTATGGCTGGAAACTTCTGCTTCATTCTGACAACAGAGGATGAACAATTAGATGGAAAGATCAGAAAAGACGTATAATAACTGTACCACCAACTGAGAGATCTAGTGGACATTTCTAGAACACTTTGTCCTTCAACTGGCTATGCTTTCCCCCAAGTATATACAGAAGCAAACCAATAGAGATCATATTATTCTGCACCATAAAAGGAATCTCAATGCATCTTCAGGAACTTAAATTTGATCAAAATGGCATCAAAATAGATATTAATAAATGGAAAGTAACTGAAAATTTCCCAAAGAGTTAGAGACTTAACATAACACTTCTAAATAAACCAACACAGGACTAGTGAGAACTCAAAAGACATGTAAAACTTCCTGGAAACCAAGAGTGTTAGATCTAAATTTTAAACACAGCTAAAATGGTGCTGAGAGAGAAGTTTGTACTCTTAAATTCTTAGATTAGAAAGAAAGAACTATCTCAAATCAGCATCCAAGCTCCGGCTTTAAGAACATAGAAAAAGAAGAACATATTAAAGAGAAAGAAGGAAATCAGTGAAGCCAGAATTATTATTATTTTTTTAAAAGAATAACATTGGTGTCTTAGTCAGTGTTGTATTGCTGGGAAGAGATGCCATGACCACGGCAACACTTCTAAAAGAAAGCATTTACTTAGGGTTGGCTTACATTCAGAGGTTTAATTCATTATCTTCATGGCAGGAAGTATGGTGGCACACAGTCAGACATGGTGCTGGAGAAGTAGCTGAGAGTTCTGTATCTGGATCCACAGGCAGCAGAAAGTGAGTGAGAGAGCGAGAGAGCGAGAGCGAGAGCAAGAGAGAGAGAGAGAGAGAGAGACAGAGAGACAGAGAGACAGAGAGACAGAGAGAGAGAGAGAGAGAGAGAGAGATACACAGATTCTGACACTAGGCTTGAGCATCTGAAACCCTAAAGCCCAGCCCTGGTGACATACTTCCTCCAACAAAGGCCACACCTACCTCAATAAAGCCACACCTCTTAATTCCTTTCAAGCAATGCTACTCCCTAATGACCAAGTATTCAAATCTATGAGCCTATAGGGGCCATTCCTATCCAAACAACCACATTCCACTTCCTAGCCCCCATAGGCTTATAGCCATATCATAAGGTAAAACTGCACTAAGTCTAACTTCAAATGTCCCTATAGTCTATCACAATGTCAATATTGTTTAAAAGTTCAAAGTTCAAAGTCTCTTTAGAGGCTCATGGCAATCTCTTAACTGTAATCCCCTGTAAAATCAAAATCAAAAAGCAGATTACGTACTTCCAACATGAAATGGCACAGGATATACATTACCATTCTAAAAGAGCATAATGAAGAAATACTGGACCAAAGCAAGACCAAAAACCAGCTAGGAAAACTCGTGCTCTTTAGATCTCCAACTCCTTTCAGGTTTTGCTGGCTACAACATACTTCTTTCGCTTGGGGTGGTTTCACACCCAGTCTGAAGCTTTCCTTGATAGGTATCCTAAGGCTCTGGCATCTCCAACATCTTGGGGTCTCCAAGGCAATCCAAGCATCACCTTCACAGCTTCATGCAATGGCCTTTCTGGGCCTCCATGCTGGGACACTCCTGACACATGCCTGGCCTCGACAGCTTTCCTTGGCCTTGGAGAAAGATTCCATAACCTCTGTCTTGTATCCTTAACTCTAAAGCCCGAACCAAATGGATGAAGATGGTTGCTGGGGCTACAACATGGCCTCCTCATTAAAATAAATTTCCACCAACTTTCTATTTTTGATGGCGTCTTTCACTGCCTAGGCTTGGCTGTCCTGGAACTTGCTATGTAGACCAGGCTGGTCTCAAACTCATTGATCAACTTGCCTCTGCCTCCAGAGTGCTGTGATTAAAGGTGTGCACCACCACATCTGGCTTTAAGTTTTTCTTTAATTCTTTTTCACAAGTTGGAAGCTTAGCTGACTGTGGTCTTGCCCTGAGGTCACCACTCCCTTTGTTCAATTTAGGATCATTTTTTTTAAATTTTTATCTCCTTGAGCACAGGTCTTAGCTCCATTACACTTCCTAGTGTCCTTTTCCTCTTCAAACTGTGTGTTTTGTATTTTTCCTTGCTCATCTTGCTCCTTTTCATTATAGGTATGCTGGGATTGGCCACCAGTAACCACACAACACAGTCAATACTAGGCTGTTTTTAAATCTCCTCTTCCAGTGACATTAATCCAAAACTCTTCAATTTAGCCTCAGTCAGTCTTTTCCAGAGGAAGGCAAAAAGCAGCCACATTCTTGGCCAGAATATCAAAAGAATGGCCACATAGTAATATTCTTCCCTTCTGAAAGTTCTTGAGCTGAGCCCCCACAGTTCCAATCACCCTTAACACCACTGTCTTCCATATTCCTACTGGGATGGCCCATTAAGCCTAACTTAGAGCATTCAACTACTTTCCTAATCCAAAGTCCCAAAGTCCACATTCTGCCCACAAGAAACATGATCAGCCTATCACAGCAATATCCAAGTCCCTGATACTAACTTCTGTCTTAGTCAGTTTTCTATTGCTGCAAAGATATGGCATAACCATGGCAGTTCTTATAAAGGAAATCATTTAATTAGGGCTAGCTTACATTCAGAGATTTAGTCAGTTATCTTCATGGCGGGAAGCATGGCAGTGCTCAAGCAGACATGGTGCTGGAGAAGGAGCTGAGAGTTCTACACTGGATTGGTAAGGAACAGGAAGAGAGAGAGGCTGGATTTGGCTTGTGCATTTGAAATTCCACAGCCTACCCCGGATGACACACTTCCTTCAACAAGGCCACACCTCCTAATCCTTCTCAAGTAGTGCCATTCCCTAATGACCAAGCATTCAAATCTATGAGCCTATGGGTGCCATTCCTATTCAAGCCACCACAACTGACAAACATCTAAAAAGATAAAAAGAGAAAGGTACAAACACATGAGCAACATCAAGGATGAAACAAAACACATCACTACAGGTGCCAGGGATATCAACAGGATTAGGGACTCCTTACAAACAGCTGAGTTTGACAACTCAGATTCAGTCGACCAATTCCTTGACAAATGCAGGTTAGAACTCATTCCATACAAAATATAGAAGGTGAATGACCCCAAAACTGTCAATAAAGTTGAATACACAATTTAAAAATTCTGAAAAGACTGTGATTTTACTAGGGAGAACAATTCCAGTTCTGATTCTGTGCCATCTATCCTATCTCAACCAGAAAACAGAATGGGAAGAAATACCTCTCAACTTATTTCATGAGTGTCATTTCCCTGGCACCCAAACTATTAAAAAAAAACACTTAAAAAATACCCCATCTGGGTGGTGGTGGCACACTCCTTTGATCCTAGCACTCAGAAGGCAGAATCAGGCATATCTCTGTGAGTTTGAGGCCAGTCTAGTTCTACAGAGTGAGATCCAGGACAGGTACCAAAACTAGACAGAGAAACCCTGTCTCAAAAAACAAACAAACAAACAAAACAAAACAAACCCTAAATCTATGACTGATACCCCTGATCAATATAGATGTAGAGACATTTAAACAAAATCAGGGCGCAGAATTCACTGATAGGTAAAAAGAGTCACCATAGTTGGATTCTTTCCAGAGATATGAGTCTTACTTAATAATCAAAATTCAGTTAATATAATCTCTCACAGGTAAAAAAAAAGAAATACATGACCTTATCAACCATGGCAGAAAAATAAGGACAAAATTCAAGACTTAATAATATTTCAAAATCCATGAAATAGCAACCAAAAGATAACTAATTAGAGAACAAAAAGACAAGGCATCGATTTAAAGAGACCAGTTGCAAATAAATCAAATAAAGCAATATCATCTGGAGTATGTAAAGATTCCCAAATCTCAATATTAAAAGGAAATTAAAAGGCCAAGCCTACCTGAAGGTATCCTGCACCATTATGATGAGCAAGTGTATGGTGGAGAAACGGGAGAGGAAGAGAAGCAGAGTGGTTCTTGCGCTGTGGAAAGAGGCAGAACTGAAGAAGTGTGGGCCGTGAGAAATGGGCTGGTGTTGGTAGCCTGCTTGCCAGCCAGGACCAGAGTGACTTCTGGGCCTGGGCTGCCACCTAGGGCCATGTCTGGGTCCCATGGCCCTACCGCAGCTAGGGTTTGGGTGGATATCCATAGCTCCTGATACCACCAAATGTCTGTGTAAATATCCAGGATCTGGGCCATCACCGGAGGCCAGATGGGGATCTGAGGTTCATGCAGCAGCCTGGTACATGCAGATCTGAGTGGCCTGCACTGCCACAAGGTGCTATTGTGATAGCCAGGCCCGGCTGCAAATGAGGGCTATGTCTAGGTCCATGGCCCTACTGCAGCCACGATCTCTGTTGATGTCTCTGGCCCCTGATATCATTGAAGACCATGCCAATGCCAGGGGTCTGGGCCACCACCAGGGGCTACCATGACCGAAGGTCATTCTACCATAGGGGCCATGCTAATCTGAGTGGTCTATGCTGTCACCTGGGGCCATGGTGACATCCAAACCCCGGCTGCTGTCAGAGACCATGTCTGGGTCCTTGGTCTTATCACAGCTGGGGTCTGTATGGATGTCTGTGGCCCATGTTGTCACCAAAGGCCATACAGATGCCCAGGGTCTAGGCCACAGCCTGAGGCTGTGTTGATATCCAAAGGCCATGCTGTTACTGGGGCAATGTCAATTTGAGTGGCCTGCACTGTGACCGGGGCCATGGTGTCCTCAGGGACAGGGCTGCTGCTGAGGGCCATGTCTGGATTTGTGGCCCAAACACAGCCAAAGTCTGTGTTGATATTCATGGTTCCTGATACCATCAAAGGCCATGCTGATGCCAGGGATCTGGGCCGCCATTTGGGGCCATGTTGGTGTCTGAGGGCCACACTGTCATGGAGGCCATGCCAATTTGAGTGGCTTGTGCTGTCTGTCACCTGAGGCCATGGTGACTTCTGAGCCCAGGCTGCCACCAAGGACTATGTCTGGATCTGTGGTCCTAACTCAGTCGGGTTCTGTGTTGATGTTCGTGGCCCATGCTACCACCAAAGGCCGTATGGATGCCTAGGGTCTGGGGCCGTACCCTATGGTTATGTTGGTGTCTGAGGGCCATGCTGCCGCTGGGTCCACGCAGGGCATGGTGTTGTCTGGGCCAGGGCTGTTTCAATTGGCTACATTTGGAACCATGGCCCAGTAGCACCCAGGGTCTGGGTTGATGTCCATGGCTCATGTTACCACTGTGGGCTGTGAGGATGTTCAGGGTCTGGACAGCTACCTGAGACCGCATTGATATCTGAGGGTCTTGCTGCTGCCGGGGCCATACTGATATGGGCAGCCTGTGCTGCCACTGAGACCATGCTGATGTCCAGGCTCAAGCTGCTGCCAAGGGACATGTCTGGGTCCCTGTTCCTGCCGCAGCTGAGGTCTGTGATGATGTCCATGACCCATGTTACCACAGGGGCTCATAGGAACCATGCCTGTTGAAATCTGAGGGCTGGGCTGAGAAGGCTCTACCCCTCATTGGCCCAGGGATAGCAGGCCCTGCCTCTAGCTAGGCACTGCCCAAGAGAGCTGGCCCTGCCTCCCCACCCCCCATGGGAGAGCTGCCCTCCCACATTTGGGAGAGATGGCATCAGCCCTTACCACATATATGGGAGGTGTTGGAAAGATGGAGGCACGAAGTGTTTTTTTTTTAAATTGTTTTCTGTTTTTAATTCATTTGGCGGGGAGTCTTTTGGGGGGCATGCTGTAGGGGTGAGGGGTAGATATGGAGGGACTGGGAGGTGAGCAGAATTGGGGTGCATGATGCAAAATTCCCAAAGAATTATGTTTTAAAAAGTAATAAAATAAAATAAAAGGAAATACAAACTGGGCAAAAATCCCTAAACAGAAATTCTAATGAAGATGATACACAGGTAGCCAATAAGTGATTAAGAAAAGATGGTCAACTTTATTGGTCACCATGGAAATTAAAATTAACCCACAATGATACATTGGTACATATATACAAAATTGCTTTAAAAGAAAGTGGCGGCACTAAATGTTGGAAAGGATGTAAAGAAACCCCAAGCCAAAAAAAAAATGTTACTGCAAAGTAAAATAACCAGCCATGTTGAAAACAAAACCAAAAACATTTGACACTCTCCTATAAAACAAGGGACTACCATTTAACCTGTCCACTGGAGTCAAAGGCATTTACTTGATATTAACAAGAATTATGTTCACAAGAATCTGTACATGGATACTCAGGGTAACTGTATTTAGTAGTATCCTCAAACTGGAAAAAATCTACATACACATCAGTGATAATGTTGACTCAGTTTGCTTTTTATTGCTGTGATAAACACCATGATCAGAAATAGCTTGGGAAGGAAAGGATTTACTTCATCTTACAACTCTTAGGTCTTAATCAATCACTGAGGGAAGTCAGGGCTGAAGTAGAACCACTGAGGAGTGCTGCCTACTGGTTTTGCATCCCACAGTATGCTCAGTTTGCTTTCTTATGCAACCAAAGACCACCTGCCCAGGGCTGGCAGAGCCCACAGTGGTCTGGGCCCTTCCACATCAATCATTAATAAACATAATGTTTCACAGACTTGTCCATGGGTCAATCGGATGGAGACATTCTCTCAAATGAGGTGTCCTTTTCCAATATGACCCTAGCTTGTTTCCAATTGACAAAAAATACTCAAAAACTGAAAAAAAAACCCCTAATCAGCACATGTGTGTGTATAAATTAGGCTACGTCAGTGTTGCGCAATATTACTGAGCAACACACAGAAAAAAACCTATTAATACATTCAATACTTAGATGCATCTTCAAGAATATGAAAAGCCTATCTTCAAATGTTCTAGGCTGAATGATTCGTATGGTTGCCTAGTGGCAACATTATGAAAATGGAGAGCAAAGTAATGGCGTTTCAGGGTTAAGTAAGGAGAGTGTACATGGGGACAGTAAGGGAAGAGAAGTGGGAGAAGGATGCTGATGTACAGAAGGAGTCTTGTGGTAATGGAAATGTTCAATATTACAACGCTTAGTATCCAACTCCTGGTGGCAATACTGCAATATAATTCTGCAAGCTGTTGTGACTGGGGACACCAAGCAAAACACACAGGGTCTCTGTGTCATTTCTTACTCTTGCATGGGAATCTATAATTATCACTTAATAAAAAATTTAATAAAAAAGCAAATATTCTCCTTTCATTAGTGTACTACTTATGAAAGAGAAACTTGAAGCAATCTAAATGTCCAGAAATGAGAGATGCTCGAATAAATTAAATTATATTCATATCAGAACATTGTGAAACTTCTAAAGCGATTTTAACTAAATGTTTTAAGTGATATTACAGAATATTCCTGCAATTAATTGAAGAAAACAGTTTACAAAGTTCCTTATACATTATGATCTCAATTACATTTAAAAATTACAGTAACAAAATTAGAAGCTATACTACTACTGTATGAACAGAAAAATAGACCCATGTAACAAAGCAGAAAGCACAGAGGCAGTTCCACATACACAAAGATGTCTGGGAGGAAGGTCAAGGATGCACATTTAAGTACACAATCCTAGAACTGTCTGCAGGTACTTTGCAAACAGATAAACTGTACTCAGTGCACTTACCACATTATGACAGCACACACAGAGACCTGCACAAGCTGGGCCCAGACAAAATTCTAGCATAGCGAGGTGGGGTAGGCACAAAGTCATATCCCTGACTGAAGAGCTGTTGACAACTGAAAGATGCTGAGAGAATTAGTTTTCTTTAAGAATGTGGCCCCTGGCAGGTCAACCATGCTCCAGCGAAATCAGGACACACATCCAAGAGTACATGGGTGGCACAAACGGAACTGAATGTCTTTTCAAAATTGCTCTTTTTTTGTTGCTTGTTTATTTTGTATGTTAATTACATCATTTCTCCCTTCCTTTTCTTCCCTCCAAACCCTTTTATGCACCCCTCCCCTCTCTCCTTCAAATTTGTGGTCTCTTTTTTCATCGACTGTTATTGCATGCATATATGTACACATACCCACACCCTCACCACATATATATCCCTAAATATAACCTATTGAGTCCATGTTATGTAACATGTCAAGTATGTTCTCAGGCTTGAAGTTTATTGATTGTTGTTTTTTAAAGGCCACAAGTGTGGGTGAGAAGAGGTGGATCAGGGAAGAGTTGGGAGAGTATGATCAAAATACATTGTAGGAAATTCTCAGCAAACTAATAAAGCAAAGAATAAATGTATCCTTTAATATTATTTTATCATATTATACATTTATATTATTAGTATATATACTAATATATTTATATTAGTTTTATATATATATATGATAGACTTCAGATGAATTAAGGATGAGTACGGCTGATTTGAGTGATTAGTCCCAGTAGTCATGTGATGCTGAGTCCACCCCCTCTTCTACGGAAAAGGAAATCCAGGTGTATTGGAAGGGTTAGAATTGATTGAAGGACTAGATTGCTGGGAATGTCTAGCAGGGCATCTCTAGGGAAACCTACCACTTCATTCTGTGGATTGAATGGGCAAGATCTGCCCTCAGAGAAATTGGGCCCCATCCAATCTGCTAGACACCTGTATGGGACAACAGAGGAAGAGCAGAGAAAGGTGAACTCTTGCCTAGCCTGACACCACGGCATCTTTTCTCTCTCCCTTCAGTGTCAGAACCCCAGTTTCTCTAGAAACTGGATGCCGAGACTTTTACTAGAGGCCCTTGCAGGCCCTCACCCCTTCACTGCCTTCGGAAGTCTTTGACAGTGACTGAGGCATGGCAGTAATCTCCTTAATGCTCCAGTTGCCAGATGTTATGTTTTGGGCCTGTTCAGTTTTCTGTAATCAAAGTGACTAATTCTGATAGTATTATCTTCTCATAGGTCTGCCCCCTCCCTCCTTCCCTCCCTCCCTCTCTGTCTCTTTTGCTTGCTCACTCTGTCTTTCTATCAATCTGTTCTATGTAACTTAAACATGCAAGTATTGGAAACTCAAAATAGAGAGCTATTAGAATAAAATATGGTCAATTTTCTTTTTAATATTGGTAAAACAAAATGCTCCAACTGTCTCCAAATATAGAGGCAAGAACACAAAAGATGAATATGCTTCGTTAATACAGAGATTTGTGAGACTATGTTGCGAAGCACTACAGAAGAAGCAGGAAGACAGTTGACACATTGGGGGAGACTTTCAGAATACACGCTGTGGATAAAAGCTGATGTTCCCAATATATAAAAATCTTTTGAAGCCTGAGAAATGAAGAGGGAAAGTGACAGAAAAGGAGGAAATGACATGAACTGACAAGCCACAAAAAATATGTACGTGCCTCTCAATCACGTACAAATGTTCAAACTCACTGATGGAGAGGCACAGAACAGCCATGCTGAATGCCATCTCTTACACAAGCAGCTAGTGCAAGCTGGGACGTATGAACTGACACCTTGTTTTGGTAAGACTCTGCACACAGGCACCTTCCAACACCGACTGGTGGGGTGCATGCCATCTAGCTCAGCTTTGTGTGTCCTAAGCTTTTCACTCTGCAAGAGACCAAAAACCTTTGTGTACAAGACACAGCTGGGCCTCTATCTATCATCTCTTCCATCTCGGAGGGGCAATGTAATCAGGGAGCTGTGCTGTGAGTGGTGAAGCCATCTTTCTCCGATCTAAGAGTCTTGGTCCTTCCCCATCATGAAACTGTAGCCCCTATAGGCCCCTTCCACTTCAAGATTAAATAAATTATGATGCATCTGTCAAGAACGGTCAGGGGTGTGAGAGCTTTACCTATTTACAAAGTTTACAAGTTAGCTTGTCACAGTTCTATGCAATCCAGCAGAAGACTGGAAACCTGAGTAGGAATAATGGCAGTTTATTACTTATTGCAGTTGTATAACGTTTGTTAGCCATCTTTTTGAATTTCAATTCCAGAGGGCAAATCAGAGGATGATGAGTGATGCTAAAAAAGCAGGACAGCCTGAGAGTGTGGAACTTGGATGTTTCATATCAGATTATAAACATGTCTGCCTTTGGTGTGAAGAAAACACCATTCCTGTTTCCAAGTCTATAAAATCATACTTACAAAGCCAGTTAGGAGCAAAGGGCACTTGGTTCATTTCTTAAAAGCTATGAAGCATTCTGGGAATATTCATATAGTGGAATATTATGCAGCTGTTTCAAAAGCACATTCTTTATTAATTGATCTGGGGAGATTTCCAAAATCCACTGCTAAGTGAACATAGCAAAGTGCAAAAACCAAAATACCGGAATGAAACATCAGACACATAGAGAAAAGCAACAAGGAAGTCAGTTTACTGTTCTCCCTTTGTTGCTCCTCTGCCTCCCTAGTGCAGGGAATAAAGGCATGTGTCATCACGCATAACTTGTTTATTATTCTTTGCATAAGGAAGAAGAGGACAAGGCAAAGCACAGATGCATGTACTTTTGTGTAAAAATTTAAACCTCCTCACAAACAGGAAGGAGGTAGAAACTGGTTACCTAAAGGGGCCCAGTGGTAAAAGGGTCTGAAAGAACCCTCTGAGAAGAGTGAGGCTTTTCTCATTGCCTTGGTGCACTGCATTAATATCTTACAGTTCCACTTCTTCACCTAAACAAGGAAAAACAAACCGAAATGTGGATGAGATTTAAAAAACAGACACTGGCAAGACTGGTGGTGTCACAGCTATCTAAACGATGATGAATGAGATCGGGCAAAAAAAATTTTTTTGATTGGATACCACCAGACTAAAAACAACAACAACAACAAAAACCCCAAATGTATTAGTTAGTGTTTCTTGTGGTTAGCTATTAATAGAGATTTAAAAAATGCATATTCACTTATGTGTATATGTAGGTATTATACACACATGTTTCAAACGTTGTCTACCGAGAGTTGAAGAATAGCCAACCCTTGCCTCACAAACCCTCACGGACCTAAGTAAGCTTATCAATGCCATCCTCGGTTTTCCATTTAAGAGACTGGGGGTCAGTAGAGAGCCTGAATCCAGGGGGTGGTGGATAGGGGCAGGGAAAACTCCAGAAGAGCCTAGCGGAACCAAAAGTACAGTGTGGTATACATGCTATACATGCCTGAAAGATACAGGTGCTGACCTGAAGGAACTCTGGTGAAGGCTGGTGCAAGGTAACCACCAACATGATGATAGCATTGAATTATATAATCAACAGGGTAAAATAAACACAATGAATGACAGTGATTATTTTGATAGTTGATTACATAGTAAAAGTGAGAGAAGTGGTTCCCCTTCCCTAACAGAATAATTCCGTTACAAAATGTGGAAGGAATGAGGGACATTGAAATGTCATAGGAATCTACTGAGGGATGCTGCTGCCCTCAGAGGGTGGTTTTGAGAGCAATTGAGGCATTAAGGTAAGTGTGAAGTAACTCACCAAGATGATTTCCAGTTATGAAGGTGGTAATAGTAAACTTAGAGAAGGAATTCAGCAGACAGGGCAGAAAGTAATCAAGATTGACCCCAGCAGACAATACCAACAGACAAGAGCTGTCAATACCATGGCCCCCTTAGATGGTACCAGACCATGCTACAGTGTTACTTCTATGGCATTTTGGGTAACAATGCCACATGAGAAGATGCCTTAGGTACTTTTCTGTTTGGGCCAGGGTGTGGAATGTGGTGGTTTGAATGAGAACGGCCCCATGGACTCATATGTTTGAATACTTGGTTGTTAGTTGAGGGAAGGGTTGATGAGTAAATGTTCTACTATTCCCCCCCCCCAAAGCTCAAGGTATTTCAAGATAAAATGTAAGAAACATCAAATTACAAATTATTCCTTGAATAAAGCTATTAAATATTGATTTTATTATAGTGCTTAGGTCTTCCAAGTTTTATTTTGAGCATTATAATTTATGGTTTGAAAACATGAATAGTTTAAAATACATTGAAAAGTAGAAACCACTACAGACAACTGCATGCCATCCCATTTCAATTCTGTTCACATTTTGTCATACTTTCTTCAGTGTTTTCTCTTTAATATAAAATGTTATGCAGACATTAGGCTTTCTTTCTGATCTTGATCTTGTCAAGTTCCTGTGTCTCCTTTCCAGAGAAGCCAGATGCACTTTCCACTCATATTTTTTTGACGCATTAAGTGTGCATATCTGTCTTATACACATTATATATATGTGCATATGCATATGTAAACATATATGCATCACCCTAATAAAAGCTTTAAATTGCTTACTGTGTTTTCAAAAAATATAAAAATAATAGTAGGAATATTCTTCTACATTTTTCCAAAATTAAACATCATGCTTCCAGGCTACATCCATGCTCCAGGTTGAATCCGTGTTCCATTCGTGTTCATGTTAAATCCCGTGTATCATGATAACACATGCATTTAACTCTTTTTCTATTGAAAGAGATGAACTTGTTTTCTTTCTTTCTTTTTTCTACTCCTTTTGCTACTATAAACAATCTTTGGATGATGTCACAGGGGAAGCTCCTTGTGAGCATGTGTGCATTTCTATACTAAACCGGGTGGGCAGGAGCATCTGCGTAGCAGGGCATGTTCAGCTTCACCATTATTCTTCATTGCCAAATTCCTCTCCCCAACAGTTAAACCCATTTGTACTCCCACGGGCACAGTCTGAGTTCCCATTCCTCCACATCCTTGCTAACGCTTCCATCATCAGACATTTTTAAAATTTGCCAATCTGAGGAGTGTGAAGTGATATTTCATTTTTGTTTTAATTTGCATTTTTCTGCTTAGTAATGAGGCTGAACATCTTTCTAGCTAATTGTTGGTCATTCGAATTCCCCATTTTGAAAATTTCTTCATTATAACCCGCTAACTCCCTGTGATAACTTCACATGGACCAGTCCCCCAAAGCTGCAGTGCCTGGGCATACTGATGGAGATAGGTTCAGTGTTGGACTGCCATCCCTGGTTTCAGATATCCATCCAGAGAATGCTAACTCAGATGCTAACAGGTCTGGAACTCACTACATATGAACACTAATTGTAGCAATACAGAACACTTCTCCACAAATGTCTGAGGAGGGACGTGACAGCTGTTTAAAAACAAATTGACAAGCTCACAGCAGGCAGAGGGTGTCTGTGTGTGTATGTGACTATTATTCCAGGGGAGCCAAGGCCAGTAGTAGAATACTTGAACCTGAGACCACGGAGATTCAATTTCTAACAATTGTACTCATTCTGGGATGGAATTGGTTGCTGATTCCTGATGTACTCAAGTGGAGCTCTGCCGGTTCACGTGTTAAGAAGGTATCAGGAAGAATCCAGTTCCTAGTTCACCTCACAGTTCTTTGCTTCTCTATATAGAAGGCAGTTCACAGAGTGAAGTTCCAGGAAATCCACAAGTGAGTCATTTTGATGCTCATCATCATGATTGCTCACTTACGACAATGCTTGGGGGTAACAGTGAGTCAGCTTTTAATGTTTTCTAAAATTCTTCCGCCAAACAAACAAGGCTAAATTGGCTAAACCAAAGGGAAGCACCAACTCCAAACTCAAACCAGATTTGCATAAGGGCATTTGAACCTCATCCCACCCCACTTCAATTCCAAGTAGCACTCTGTCGGGGTCCTGGGATTCCTGGAGCTGGATAATATATATACCCACTGATAGCATTTTATCTTTTCTACCAAGGGATATGAAGCTTGGGAGATAAATGGTAGATAGAAAACCCTTTAGGGAATCTTATATCATTAAGCAAATTGGAATGAAGTTGCTTTTGAGGAACTAAGGGCACTTCATAAATGGATTTGGGGTACAGCATGAATAATTTTAGTTAGTAGGAGAAGTTTCTGATAGATTCCAAAAGCCTTTCATGAATGTTAATGGAGATTGGAGGATATTTTCAGATCTTTAGAGGCTGACTGTATGTGCAGGTGACTGACTGCTTTGCTGCCATTCTCCGAACCCACCCTTTACTTGGGGTGACCACTGAAGGCTCCAATATACATACTCCACATAGCCTTTAATACTTGAAATTCTTATATGTTTTAATACTTGCAGGTACTTCCTCTTTAGTGGCCATATTTTATGTCTCTGTGTGGAATATTTGCATGAGTGTGTGTCCACATGCCTATGAGCCCACATGCATGTGCTGGTGTGTGGTACACACATGTGAAGGCCCAAGGCTGACGCTGAGAATCTTCTTCCCTCATTGTCCACTTTATTCATTGAGATGTAGTCCACCAGTTGAAACCAGAGCTCATCTATACAGCGAGACTCTGCAGGTAGCTTGCTCCAGTGTACCTGTCTCTACTTTCTGAGCTGGAATTACAGACGGACCACTATGCTCACCTGACATTGACCTGGGTTCTGGAGAATCTAAACTCCAGTCTTCACACTCATATGGCAAGCACTTAGCTATTGAGCCATTTTCTCAGAACTGTATTTAGTATTTTAACTAAAGGGCCAAGTCCAAGAAACTGACAGTTCTTACCATTATTGTTGTTATTATGATTAGTTTTTAGGTTTTTTTGTACACTTTTTTTTTTTAAGTACACTTTGTAGCCCAAACTGTACTTAAGCTCACAGCAATCTTCCTGTCTGTTTCTCGAGTACTGGGATTACGGATGTGTACCATCACTCCCATCTCTGACTAGTCTTGTGGTATTTTCTGTGAAGTTGCTGGTACAATCCCTTATATTCTCAAGTGCCTGCTGCACTATTGGAGCAGATCTTCCATCATTTTGTTTTCTAGACTAGTTTAAGCTGTCTTATATCTGATAGTTTCTACTATGTCCAGGGCACTGGCAATGAGACTGGGATTCTTATCTCCGATTTTTATTTTGAAACAAATTGCTCTCACTTTTTTTTTAATATTTATTTTTATGTATATACATGGGTGTTTTGTTTGCATGTATGTCTGTGCATCATGTGCATATTGGGTGCCCTCAGAGGCCAGAAGAGGGTACCAGAGCCCCTGGAACTGGAGTTATAGATAGTTGTTAAGTTACCATATGGGTGCTGGGGATGCAATCCAGGTCCTCTGGAAGAGCAGCAAGTGCTCTTAACGACTGGGCCATCTCTCCAGCCCAGAGATTTTTATAGCTGTTGCTTATTTATTCTATTTGTTTTTTATTTTGGAAAGAAGAAAAACAACATCATGCAAGCTGGTTGCTATGTTTGTGCTATTGTAATTCTTGCTCCCTCTTCCATTAGGAAAATCTTTCCCATACTTTCCCATAGATTCCTGAAGACAGCAACCCCTTCCTGGCCTTCCTGGCAGGCCCAGACAAATCAGATGCTGATGTGAGCATGCATAGTTTCAGCTCCTGAAGCAAGTGTCTGCTTCTCAGAGCCTCTTTAAAATGGGCAGACAGAAAGGGTTTTGCAGACATATTATTCTGGGCTCAGGACACACAACAGTTGAAGGGAGACACCCAGGGAAGAGAGAAGAAGTCAGAACCAGCTGGTTAGAAATGTAGATGATCAGGAATGCCAACACCAGGAGGGGTTGGAAATTAAAGGATTGAGTTGGGGGGGGGGAGCTGGAAATTTATGTAAATACAGAGAATAAAAAGACGGCTTTGAGAAAAAGATTAACATAATTATGATTCCAAGAGTGTAAGATTTTGGCTAGATCATTAATTTGGATTCACTGGCGGCAGTAAGTGAAGAAGCTGGGGGGAAGTTGCTGAATAAATGTTCATGGAGTTGACTGAAATGTATGGATTTGCTCTGCATTATTCCACAATAGCATTCTGTCTCCTTCCTGTAGGATGCACTTAGTGTGGGAGTCACTGCGAGCTCCAAAAGATCTAATGTGTGCAGGGCACGAAGATGTAAGCATTTGGCTCTTTCTCACTGAAAACCTCAGAAGATCATCTCCCATTTATAGCAATTCCAAACGCTTGAAGAACACAGTTTGATGAACTACACAGGAGGGAGACCAAGGAGCCTGGCAGTCAGGGGGATCACCGCAGAGGACACAAAGCCTTGCAATCAGTAGCAGCAGCGTTCAGGACAGGACTCTTGTCTCTATTTCTGAGCTGGTTGCATCCTGTCCTGGTATATGTTGGACCAGAGTCTCATTTATCACTTGCTATCTTGGTTTTAGAACAAAACAAATTTAAAATGCCTTGCCTTTTGGATGCTGCCTGATGGGATTTGGAAGGAGTCTGAAAAGGGGATTGCTACCCAACAGTCCTCTGTTGAGTAGATCAATAGACTTTCAGAAGAGAAAAGGAATTGCAATGGATCCAGGCCAATGATCCTTAACAGGAGTCTTGGACATTTGGGGCAGAATAATTTTCCTAATGCCCTAGCCTTCACATTTCTGTAGGTCTCTAGACTAACATTGTACCTGGTTAAAATTCCCACAGTTCTTGTTCAACCTCTTTAGTTTATGGATAAGGAAATGAAACCATAGGGATTAGGTGACTTGCCCAGGGCCATACCATGCAAGCATACCACAGCCAGCAGTGGGACCATGTTCCAGGCTCTGTGAAGACCTGTGTCCATCACTCTCATTATTTCACTGATAGAGTCAGATCTCTGAGACTGGGTTTTACATTTCCAACAATTCCCACCAGTGTCAGGCAGTTCTAGGAAATATGACAAAGTGTGGTCCCTTCAGTTGTTTAAAAACTTAAATATATCAGGATAAAGACATGTTGGAAAAAAAGGAGGGGGTGGGGAAAAATGAGAACAGAGGGAATTGCCTAGGTAATATGACCTGAGAAAGGGAGGCTCAGACAATGCTGTGGTTGGTGGCAGTATTCAGCTATAAGCAGTCTTCATAAGTGCTATATTCCAGGTAGTAGGGCATGTGACTATAAAAGAGACATGTCCAACCTACGGCCCATGGGCTGCATGCTTCCCAGAAGAGCTATGAATACAGCCCAACACATTTGTAGATAACAGAATCATACTGCAATGTCAAATGTTGGACATGCCTGCTGTAAAATATTGAGACTGGCTATGGGTGTGTGTGTGTGTGTGTGTGTGTGTGTGTAGGGGTGTGTGAATCAGTCTCTTGACTTCAGTTTGTAGTCACACCTCACAGAATTCACATTATAAATTCAGCTATGGGTCAGTTCTTTTTCTCATCCACCTGTGCAATCCAAATTTATTTCTAGCTTCTCAAACTCAGCCCGTTGTAGGACTAAGACAATAAGAAATCTATTCCATAAATCCCTTCTTGACCTTAGACACTTGGTTGGCATTTAGCCAAAACTGTGGCTGAGGATCAACCCTGCCCCTCTTGTGAGACTCAGCCCTATTCCCTTTCCTGTTGCCATGACTTTGGGTGCATCTTAAATTCTCTGAAACTCTGCTTCCTCCTGCATATGATGAGATGGCTAAGGGCTTATGAGACAGGATGTATGAGTGTCCATAATTCAGTTTACACGTGGTGGGTACCCAGGACACAAATTTCCTTCCTCTTGGCCTTATGAGGAATGATTTTCCTGAGTAATTCCTTTGCCATTCTAAAATTCCCATGGCTTTTCCAGCCTCCCAACTCCTCAGCCAGTCTTCCTGGGATTCTTAAAATGCATATGAAGAGCCATTCTGTGCCACATTGCAGAATCTTCAGTAGTTTACATACATATTCAGGAGCACCCAGAGAAGCACCATTTGTCACTGGGCTTCCTGGATGTCCCCTCACCACTGATTCTACAAGATGTATTGGTACAGCATCTTAGGAGATCACAGTGGCCCTTTAAAGCCCCACAATTGCATGTACTAATCATTCAGTTATATCTTCCCAGCCAAATTACTCAGACTGTTTGGGGTAAACTCCTCATGTTTGAGACAGAGCCCAAAGCATTCTTTATGCATCTTCATCTTTATGAAACTCATAGTTCATTCTGGGGAGTGGGGGTGCTGAAGGGATCTGTTGAGTCTTTGGGTAAGTTTCCCATAGGGGCCTGGGTTTTCGACAACCCCCTCTGCTAGTGAGATGGGCCACTGACGAGCGTCTGTGTTGTGACAGAATGATTATGCGTGTTGTGAATAAACACACTTGTGTACGCATGTGCGCTGTCACAGCAATGAGTAGCATCCAATAAATACCGGGTTAAGAGCATGCTGGCGCCTTCCTAACAGCTGGCGCAGCTGAAAACCTCGCCTGCCTTATTAACACTCCACTTATCTGGAATCTACTCAGTGAGCAGAAACAACTTCATAAATTTTTGCAATTTGCATTCCGCCTTAGCAATGCTCCTGACGTTGACCTTATCCTCTCTGTGCCCCAGAGGATGGTCCTCCAACATGATGGTCCTCCCTCAGGATGCCCCACCCCACCCCTTGCTATCCTGCCTGCTCCATGACCCTTCCCTCTGCAGAACCGATGACAAAGTCTGTTGCTGCTACCAGGGCTGACAAAGGCAATATCCTCCTCCCCGCCCCCTTCATCCTGGAGAAAGTGACATTTCTAAAGTCCTTTCTCCTGGCCATTTGTCACCTTTTCTTTCTGTGGCTGATTAAAATGGAGAGGTCCAAACCCTCTTTCAAAAGGGAGGGAAAAGACACAGGCAGGCAGCAATTTGGTTGTCCAAGTAAATATTTGAATCCCCTTTCAGTGTCTCTCAGAGATTAGTCCGTCGTGTTTGAGATTTACGTCAGTTTCCCGCTAATCACTCTAATCTAGTCTCCCTTCTCCCGGGTGAGTACTGTGCTGCCTTTTAACCTCTCTATCTCCTTTGCCCTGCTTCTTTTATTTCACACTGTGTTCCCAGCAGCTTCATTAACCACAGTTTACTACTCAGCACATTCAGTTACCTTTATATTCGGGCCAGGTGTCTTTTCTCATTGGTTCTGTGGTGTGTGTATGTCGGGGGGTGGGGTGGGGTGGGTGGGTGGGTGAGTGTCCTCTCATCTCTCGCTTATACTCAGCTCTTCCTGCAAAACATCATCCTCATTATCCCTGACTGAAAAATGGGGGCCTCCGCACTCTCATAGGTCCCTTTTAAATGGTCTCCCCACCGGGGTTCAGGATCCCTGAACCCCCGTGGACTAGGCAGACTGCTCATGATGAAGCCGGGAACCCCCTAGCTACAGCATCATTAAAAGTCACATCACGAACTTGGTTCTCTTTTTTTTTTCCTTTCTTTCCTGGCTTGATGAAAACAAAACAAGAAGAGGTAGGGATGGAGGAGGGAGGAGAGGCAGAAGTGACTTGCTTAATGGAGACACTCAGTCTGAATATTTAATATGCTGATTTTATTGAATAAAAGGTGAAAAAGTGGCTCTTGTTTGTTGCTTGCCTGTCAAACCATGGCAAGCAAGCATTCTTTTCCCTGACTGGAGCTTTTTATTACTGTATAGGTTCCAGAGTGTAATTATGGCCTATAGCTGAGCTGTATTACATACGCAATTGAAATTCTCCAGCTGAACTATTTATTTATGACCAGAGGAGATATTCACTCAATTTCCTTGAAGGAGTTTCATGGCCGTGTCTCTGGTTGCCTGGCCCTTCCTCAAGATGGACTGTCCAGGGCAGCCCCCACATCAAAGGTCCGAGTCTGGTGCTTTACATGAACTGCCCAGACACAGCTATTCATATTGTTGGAGGAAGGTGCTTGGCGAAAGGAGTTTCAAGGTTCTGAATGTTTCAGAACTCTTGTCATGTTTTCAGAGCTTTCTTGGGAAGGACTTTTTATTTCAGATTATTATCATCTTATGACATCTGATTTGGAATCATTTCAGAAAATAGCTTCCTGTGGGTACAGCTTGCTTGCCTAGCAGTTCGTAAAGAATAGCCCCCAGCTGAAGAGAATTCATGCCAATAAATATGTGCTCAGGACCTTGCCATGAGGGGAACATGGCAGGGCTTTAGGGCACAGAGATGGGGATGGATCAAACGCATTCTGAAGATCTTCCCTGACAAGATCTCATAGCTAACTCTAAGACCTATAATTCATGAGAAATGTAGCATACTGCTGGAATATTAGTTTTATATTTTTCCTAGTTTTATACTGTGTCTGAGAACTAGGCGGGGAGGAAGGTATATTGGAGAAAAATAATCAACATTTCTCAGGTGTGGTCTCTACCCTCCTTATAGAAAGATTCAAGAGAAACAAACACAATAATGAAATATTCAAGTTAATAATTAAGGTAATTTTATATATTGATGATGGCTATAAATATAAAGCTGGAAAATGTGCTTGGGAATTTGCACTAGTGAAAAGGATGGACGAGTAGAGTGCTTAAGGGAAGTCTCTGAGCAGGTGTCATGTGAGGTGAGACTGAAGTGAAGAGAGCTAGTTGGTTATAGGTCACGGGGCAGGTTATTTCTGGACAAAGGAAGAGTTAAGAGCATGGACTGTAAGACGGGTGTGTGTTGGGTCCACAGTGAAGGTGACAGAGAGAACAAAGAGAGAGTGCAGGGGGAGGAGAACGAGGATTTGGAGGTAGCTGGGACTGGCTCAGTTATTCCCTGTAGGCTGTGAAAAGACTTTGGGGTTTTGTTTTAATTCTAGTGTGAATTCATCGGATGTTACTGGAAAGGACCGCAGTTAGAAGCCTGCTTTTCCTGAGCTTAGACAAGGGTCTAAGGGATGGAGCAGAGGAGGGGGCAGGCAAAGAACTGCCTTGGATCCCTCATATCCACAAGACATATGATGTCCGTGCTTACTCTTGGCTATCTTTTTGACCTCTTGGTTCCTCTCTTGTTTTGAAGCTGATTTTCTAATCTTTCATTGATTCTGGGAACCCCAAGATTACTTCTAACAAATTCTTTTGGGTTAAGTAAACAAGGTTCTATAGCAAACAGGAGACTCACACTGAGAGAAGGAGATGCCCAGCTCTGCTGCATGCTCCTGAGTGTGCAGCTCAGGCTTCCTCTTTTTTTGGGAGGCCTGACAAAGCTTAAAAACATGTACAGCTCATTCAGTCACATTCCATGAGCTCCTTACCTATCCACAAAATGCTCCAGATTCTCCTTCTTCTTCTTCTTCTTCTTCTTCTTCTTCTTCTTCTTCTTCTTCTTCTTCTTCTTCTTCTTCTTCTTCTTCTTCTTCTTCTTCTTCTTCTTCTTCTCCTTCTCCTCCTCCTCCTCCTCCTCCTCCTCCTCCTCCTCCTCCTCCTCCTCCTCCTCCTCCTCTTCTTCTTCTTCTTCTTCTTCTTCTTCTTCTTCTTCTTCTTCTTCTTCTTCTTCTTCTTCTTCCTCTTCTCCTCCTCCTGCTCCTGCTCCTCCTCCTCCTGCTCCTGCTCCTCCTCCTCCTCTTCCTTCTCCTCCTCCTTCCTCCTCCTCCTTTTCTGTGTTACTGTTGGTATTTGCTGGAAAACTAGAAAGAGCTAAATCAGGAATTTATTTATTTTAAAATTTAATTTTCAATTTTAGGTGCATTTAGGGATCAAGGTAGTAAACTGTCAACATTTGCTTTTAATTCTGTGACATTAATCCAAGCTGTCAAAGACGAAATTTGGAGGTCTTTCTTTCCACACTTGTCTCATCTAGTACTGTTGAACAATGGGTATTTGAGGGCATTTTGAGATCTCCAAGTAAAGGGGATTGTGTGGGGGATAGAGAGAAAAAGAGGCCTTCAGTTATCTTTCCCCCATGCTATTTCTAAATACTTTTGTGGAGGCCTTATTCCTTCACTAGATGTCTAATAAGTTTATAATGTTTTTTCATCTATATTTACTTTCATAAAAATTTGTCCAGATGGTGCCAGGATAATGTTTTATTACTGTGGCCAAAATGCTCAATATTTAAGTGTGAAGAATTAGTTATTGCCATCTTCCTACCTCCAGATACCTCATTTTTTCCCTTGTAATTTCTCTGATACTTCTTTCCTAATTTTTTATTTTTAAGCTGATAATAAAGGTCTCAAAACATAATTTTTTAAAACTAAATTGACTCATTTAGTTTAAAATACTTTTAAATACTTTTTTGAGGAGGGGATGTTGTTCTTTTGAAATAGGGTTTCCCATAGCCCAGGCTGGCCTTGAACCCTCTATATAGCAGAAATGGTCTTAATCCCATCTCTTCTTCCTCAGTGCTGGGATTGTATGTGCATGCCACTATGCCTGGCATTAAGCACATTTTTAAAGTTTGAGTATTTTAATCAGACATTTTCTTTTAATTAAAGCTCTCTTCATTTCTCTTGTTAATTTCTTCCTTTACTGTGTTGCCAATAAATATAGACCATGGTGTATCAAGAAAACCATTTGTGAAATATTTGGTGTTTCAAATATCTTCTTTGCTAGAAACTATATAGTTTTTTTTTTTATTAATTTCATAATAATAGGCAAGAGAGAAAGGTGGATATAATTATCCATGCGAGTGGGTCTACCATGAAGGTCATAATATTATTGAAGACTTTTGGTATGATTTAAGATTTAAGTAGGACCTTTCCTGTCATTTTATACTCCTTTAGCATCCTCAATATCAGGGTAGAGTTTTTTATTTGTTGCTTTGGCAAAGGAGATGAACTTGTTCAAAAGACTAAAGACACAGAACTGCTATCTAGATCAGCCAGAAAATAGACTGTATCAGTGGGTAGGGATATATAGGAGCTATCCATGGCAATAGGGTTACACCACAAAAGTGACATAATTAGTTAAATGAAGAAGATTTGGCGTAGGAGGGGTTCTCATCTTGTGACAGGGAATGCTTTCCAAAGGAAGTGGTTTTCAATGATACTTCAAGGAGAATAAAGATTTAGTCAAGCAGAAACAGAGCGGAAGTTTCTAGGCAGAAAGTCTGCAGGTAAGTGTATGGTACATTTAGAGCTGTTAGCATAGGTAATGCAAGGGATATTTCTTGATATGGGTTCTCTCCTAATGCAGGGAAGTAGGGTACTGAATGATTAGTGGTCTGTAGTTGAAAGTTTTCCTGTGGTCCAGCCTACCTGTGGTCAGGACAAATCTCTCCTATTTGCATCCCCCAAGTAAACAACACAGAGGCTTATATTAATTATAATTGCATGGCCATGGCTCAAGCTTTTTGCTAGCTAGCTCTTATATCTTAAATTAGCCCATAACTATTAATCTATGTATTGCCACATGTTCTGTGGCTTTACCTGCATCTCATTACATGTTGCTCCTTGAGCAGTTCGCTGGCGTCTCTCCCTGACTTCTTCCTGTCTCTCCCTTTGAATTTCCCACCTGCCTCTAAGCTGCCTTGCCATAGGCCAAATGGCTTTATTTATCAACCAATCAGAGCAACATATATTCACAGCATACAGAAAGATACCCACAGCACTCCCCCTTTCCTTCTTTTTCAAAAAGGAAGGTTTTAACTTTAACATAGTAAAATCACATATAATAAAACAGTTATCAAGCAAGAATTATAGTTATAATATCTAGTCTATTTGTATTTGGCAAAATTAAAGAAGATATTCTATCTATCCTGTATTTGTGAGTCTAAGGTTTCATAATGACCTTATCTCTTATTGTAACCAAGGAAAACCATAATTATAACTATCTAGTCTTCAACTACATCAAAGACCTCAGAAGGATATAATATTACCTAAGTAAACAGGAAGAGCATTGTAAGCAACTTCCAAAAACCTAGAACGACAGAGACAGCTGGCCACCTGTTTTCCATTCTGAGGTCAGCACATCTTTAAAGTATAGAAATATAGTATGTAGATATCATACGATGAAAGGGTGGGTTGTTGAACCTACTTTTAAAGAGCAATACATATTCACAGCATACAGAAAGATACCCACAGCAGTGGTCACCAAAGCTGCCTTGAACCAGTTGCTTTCTAGTTTGCTGTCAAACCAAAGAAGAGTAAAGAACATGGTCACAGAGTGAATGCAGTCTGTTTGCTTGGTTATTTGTTTATTTATTTTAGGAAAACTGAGAAAAATTTCCAAGTGGGAAGACTTATACCAAGAGAGGGCCTTGCTATCTTGTTCAGTGGTCTGTTGTGGAGGGAACTAGATGGAAGCTGAGGTTATTTTTACTGAGACAGATGGTTCTTTAAGCACATCTCCAGCTGAACCACTGAAGGGCCCACAAGGGCCTTTGCTTAACCCTTATCCCAATAGGGGAGAGAATCTTTCACTGATTGTCTACTCAGCGAACGTCTGTCTACTCTCTCGAATCTTATTTTACAAATTTTGTAGCTATTGATATATCTAGCCACTTCCCTTTCTTGTTCTTGAGTTATGTGAGTAGCTTATAATCACCATGGGTTCCTGTCCTTACACCCCTGAGGGAGTCAACTCCTGTACCAGTGCAAAGGAACCAATAATGAGACTTATATTCAGAATGATCACTAGAGAAGAAACAGTAAGAAATCTATATTTCATTTGATGTTCTACTGTCCCCAAGACTATCATCATATGAGATGTAGATTTCTTACTATTTCTTCCCTGAATGCCAGTCCTGATTTCTCAGTGTTCTCCATTAAGAACTATGCTCTTTTTTTTTACAGTATGACAAATATAATTTTATAATTGTATCAATATACAAAATATTTCAAACAAGAGTAGGAACATATGTACAATATGACAAATATAGTTTTGTATTTGTATAAATGTGCAAATTATCTTAAACAGGAACATAAAAATAATTTTACATTTGTATCAATATATGAGAATCCATCTGGCTACAATATTCATTATATTATATTATATTATATTATATTATATTGTATTGTATTGTATTATATTATATTATATTATATTATATTATATTATATTATATTATATATTCACAAGGTCTCATGCCTCACATAGCCAGAGTGGGCTTGAACTTACTATGTAACTGCTGATGACACTGAACTTCTGTCCCTTCTGCACTCACTTCCTGAGTACCAGTATTATAGGCATGATGCCCCCTCCTCTAACAGGTTTTGTTTTCTCAGGGTTATGGATAATTGTCATCTGTTAGGGGTTGGCTATAAGTTGTAATAGGGTTGAGGGTGGAACAATAAAGTTTAGACTCAAGAATCTCTTTTGGAAAAGATAAAAGAAGAATAGATAGGATTGGATAATAAGGCAGATTATTGTATCTACTTGTAAACTAATCAGTAACTATCAGCTTTAGATAATTTGCATTGGTAAGAACTATGCTCTTGGCAAAATTGCAGGACTATGGGATAAAGGAATGTACATGGGCAGATCCAAGAATGGGAGAAGAGTGGAGTATCTATGTTGTACAATAACATGATTTCTTTTACCTCTCCTCAACTCAGTCTCAAAACCTGCCTATTTCTGCCCTCTTCTGCTGGCCACCCAGAACAGCTTCTACCATGGTCACATTAGTGTGGGGGACCAGCCCCCACTTTTATGACCAGAGTACTCTTGAGCAGGGAGAAGTGCTAAATATTTAGATAGAAAGAGATACTTAAATGACTAAAGGAAAGACAGAAACACAGGATAGCCTTGGGAGGGCCTGGGTCAAAACCCACCAGCCCAGAACTTTATTCAAAAGGGCTTTTTTATATCAATGCCAAGGGGCAAGGCAAAAAGACCTCCTCCTTCTAGATACAACCAAGTGTAGACCCTTCCAAACACCTGGTACCCAGGCCTGTGGCCCAACCATCCTCTTATGTTGTCCTGCTGGGTAAAGCCACTAGGAAACCTTGGTGGGCTCCAACACATTAGCAAGCTCCCACTTAAGCAAAGGCATGTGACAGATGCACATGTCCCTCTTTCAGGATGAAAAATTCTAAGCCATGCATATTTGGATATATGGTATTGGAGAATTCTTCACTGCCAGACTCCCACCCTGAACTGTGAGGCCAAGTATATAGAACAGTTGTCCGGAGGGAAATGTGACGACTCTAGTACTTTTCATTTCAAAGACTCCAAAAGCAGCATGCTCCTTATTATTATTATTGCCTGCCCACACCCAGGACCCAAACAAGCTGGTGTTGTGAAGTTTTCAAGGAAAATGGAAACCAGCAGAAAGCAACCTAAAGCACATCTGTAAACAGATAATGGACATGGTGAGGAGCCGGAGTGCTGAGTTTGGAATGCAGCAGGAATTTATCCTCATGCCTATGGTAGCCTTCCATTGGCTTCTCTGGGCTCCCAAATCAGTATTATTGTGGCATGGGAGCAGATAAAGTCTATGGCAGGAAGATCTTAGAGGGTCACTATCTAGCTTTTTTATATGTGCTGGAGTCACTGTTACTGGCATGAGCGTTGGTCATGCCTGCCCAGTAGGAAGTTCAAATAGTGCCCTATGAAGGAATCTAAGCCATTCCTGGGAAATGGAATGGGCAGACTGTCACAGCAACTTTAGCACCAAGGCCATTGAAGGAGAATAGTCTGAAGAATGTGAAAAAAGCCATTGAAGAGCTAAGCATCAGTACCAGTACTACATTTGAATCTATGATCTTAAAGGGCCGGGAAAGTACCTGTGCCTAAATGGAATCCATAGAGCCATCATCTTCAATGACCCTCAGTGACATTTCTGCTAGTGTTGGGACCATAATGTTAGCATAACATTACCTGGACTGTCATCAAGAGAAGAAGGGCTACATGGGAGGCTCTTGCCCTTCTGCCAATCGTAACGCCATTGTAGTACCAGAGTCCATCCTCCAAAAAGTCTTCTCTGGGGGACCTTTCTAGTACACAACCTAAAAGGAATTAACCTTTCCAGTACACAGCCAAAAGTGTACCAGATGTCAGTGATTCAGACCTTCCTAGCTCTTCATCTCACTCCAACTCTTTAACTTCCACAGTTGTCTGAGTTGCCAAAAGGTGGAATATCTGGATCATTTTCATTTTTCATGATAATCTTGCTTTCACTGGTCAGGGTAAAGGGGTCAACTTCTTAATCTCTTCACCCCCAACAATCATTTCCCCCATTACTGAAGTTTTCTAATGCATGAGTTGTTGTGGTGGAGCTGACCACTTCCTCTAGCTCATCAAGTGAGCTTTCTCAGTGGATGTAGCTGTGCACACAAAGCAGGTGCTTTTGTGAAATAGCAGAGGGATTTTTAAGGTAGTTGAAAGGGAAAGCATGTCTTTGCTTAGGGTGGCATTTCTCCTCTTGATAGATTTCTCTAATGTCTTTTTATTTTATTCAAGTTTTCAAAATATTTTAAAGCAATTTCATACGTGAGTACTATATTTGTCCAAATTTTACCTCTCCCTCTCCCCCTCCCACACCTTTGTTTCTTTCAAAATTATTTATATTATTGTGTTTGTGTATAATGTATGTGTGGGGCATGCATGTGTCATAGCTCATGTGTGGAGACCAATTATCTTCTTCCACCTTTATGTGGGTTTCAGAATTTGAACTCAGGTTTCCAAGCTGGAGTGGTGAGTGCTTAACTCACTGAAACATCTCACCTGCCCAGGAAGCTCTTATTTCTAAAGGTAAAGCCAACTTTTTATTACAAGTATGAGTTAAGAGATGAGGAATTGAGGAAGGTGTGCCTCTTCCTTGGGACCACATGCCATTCCTAAATATAGAGCTCAGATCATCAACTGATGGATGCTGTATCTTAAAATGTCCTTTATTTATACACAAATAAAAATCTATCTATCTATCGATCTATCTATCTGTCTATCTATCTATCTATCTATCTATCTACCTACCTATCTGTCATCTA
>CABHPH010045397.1:0-12181 GCA_902168325.1 Peromyscus nudipes | reverse complement strand
TCTATCTATCTATCTATCTATCTATCTACCTACCTATCTGTCATCTATCTATCTATCTATCTATCTATCTATCTATCTATCTATCTATCTATCTATCTAATCTATCATCTATCTCTATTGGTTTAGAAATAGGATCAATTTTGAATAAGGAAGGAACACTAGAAAATTTGCTTGTCTGGGCTCTTGTCTTTCTCCACTACTTAAGTGATCCCCTGCCTATTTTTTTTGTCAGAGCAGGTGCTGGATAGTTAACAGAAACTTGTGAAATACTTTCACTCATCTGAGCTCTGAGCTGAAGTTTAGAACACACACACATCTGTCTATATACTGGTTTAGAAGTACCGGGGGTATTACAGTTATCTTCTGGTGGGACTAGTATGCTAATGTGATAGATCTGTATATAATAAAAAATTTTTTTAAAGCAAAACCAAATTTAGATTTTAATCAAGTTTGTAGAGAGTCTAGACACAATTTTACAGAATTAACTGTTTGCTTCAACTGCCTCCTTCCACTTGTCTCTTGGAGGAGCTAGGGACAGGCCTCATGTTAAAATGCTTATGATTTCATATCCTCCCATCTTTTCTCACAGCACAGAATATTCCTCTCCTTGTTAAGATTCACAAGAAGCTATTTTTCCTTTCGTAACAGACATACTCCACCTCCGTTGCTACTTTCCCCTGCTGTTCTCTCTTGTCTGTGCTGGCCGCAGCAGGTGGCTGTGGTTTTCTCTTGCTATGATGATTTCTAATTGTCATGTACACCCTATCCAGATTTACATAACTTCATTGTAAGCAAACTAACTGCTTAGAGAAGGGTTTATTAATCAACCAACTTTAACAACATCGATAAAAACATGTATATACCACTGAGGATAGGACTGACAGTGGTAGAGAGAATCCTAAGAATTTTCTTCCTCCTTTGGCCCCAGATTTTTTTTTTACCCTGTTTTTCTGCATCATAAATATGCTCAACTGTCACATGCCTGGTTGTGTGTATTTCTCCACAAAGAGATTTTTACATACGAAGCCAAGGTTAGCATTACATTTGTCAAAAAGAATATTTTCTAAATGGACTCAGCATAACTATATGAATAATTTAAAAGCAGAGTTTTACCAGCTGGTAGTGAAGGGAGATGTCAGAGATTCCAAGCGTGGGAACGAAGGACTCTTCTGCTGCCACCCTGAAGATGGAGGTTCCCATGTTTCAGGGACTGATGGGAAGTCCGGAGGAGCTGAGAACAGGCCTTGGATGACAGCCAGTAAAGAGATGGGAACCTTCATCTTACAACGTCCAGGAACTGAATTCTGCCAACAATATGAATGAGTGGGTTCTTTTGGAGTTTACATCAGCACACTCTGGCAGCCATCTTGAAGTTAGATTATGAGAACATGAGTACAGCACCTACTTGAAACCGATGACACCCTGATCTGACTTACATAATGGTGAGGTAATGAATGGTTGGGAGTTCCTAGGAATTTATAGTGCAGTGATAAGAAACTAATACAACCGATATTAGTTTTTTTTTTTTTTTAAGCATTGGCATGGGACAAGTTCTCATTTTTCCACTCACAGTTTTTATGACTATGGGGAAGTTTCTTAACTACTCTTCATCCATAGATAGGGATAGAAACGGAATGCATTTGCTTTACAGGAGTGAAGAGATCAACTAGGAGTATGTGGGAAGTGCATATTGAAGATGAGTGTGGAGTAAATGCCAGTTGTTTATGATGTAGTGTTTGTTACTGCCATTTTTATTGTCAACATGAAGCCCAGCATGCGTCACACAGTAGGCTCTTGTTTCAAGCTGGGGGATGTCAGCGTTCCTTTGTCTCCCATTGTTCCTGGGCAGTCCCCAGTTGTACTAACTGCCTCCTTCCCCCTATCTCTTACACTTTGTGCATATTGATTTTGAGACTGGAAGGGAAATATTTATCATTCTTAATTGCAATAAAATCATTACAATGGTGTTAAACATTCAAATAGAAATTAAGTTCCACTGCATAATGCAAAGATAATTATTAATCTGTGCCACCGGTGGCCAAGGCCAGGAAGAGTGATGTGGATGGAATGGGTGTGATGTGTTAATACTGTCATGATGCTGGGGGAGAATCTTCGATCTGAGCGAAACAGTGATACTTTCCAGGCGAATCTTTCTGTTTCAAAATGGAGAATCAGTCAATAAATTTCCTCAGCAAGATGGCAAAGTAGAAAAAAAAATCTTAAAAAAATAAAATAAAAACGACATTTAATTCCCAAGTAATTATCAACAGTGCCTACAGAAGATAAAGTCGCAGTGGTGATATGTAAAGATTTATCTTCATCCTCAGACAAATTACCAAGGAAGCTGATGAGTGCACATCTTCTGGGCTCCTCTGTTCCCGAAAAAATAGGATCTCAACTCTTGAACCTGGAAAGCAACACTCTTGACCAGGATCAGTCAAGTATGGCAGTTCAGGGCAGGAGGCTGGGATAATTTGTGGAGCCCCCTTTCATAAGAACATGAAATTATAAACTCAGATTTTAGGTAGAAAAAGGAGGGCTTATTGTCAAGGGAAATAAAACCAGTTATATGTTTCTAAAAGTTAATAAATATCAAAGTCATCACAGAATCCAGAAAGGTGGGTCATTGTTGCTATTCATTCCCTGCCTGCTGTAACGCTATGATGACTTTCCCCCTACACATTTGGTAGGGTGTTCTTTGGTCATCACTTCATGACAACTGTTCGGTAATATAATTTCCAGAGAAAATTCAGTTTCAATTTTCATCCAGCTTGGTTCACAGAAACCTGCCTAAGTGTTTCAGAAAGAATGAGGTGCTGCAGAGCCTTGCATGGAGGGCCGTGTTGTGGAATATTAGTCGAAGATGTATTACATTCATTTACACTGTGGAATATTTGTTTAATGAGGCAAAGGTGTGTTGCATTCCTTTATGTTGCATTTGTTTAACACTGCGAAGCTGTGTTGCTTTGCCTGCCTAAAACACCTGATTGGTTTAATAAAGAGCTGAATGGCCAATAGCTAGGCAGGAGAGGGATAGGCAGGGCTGCCAGGCAAAGAAAATAAACAGAAGGGGAAGAGAAGAAAAGAGGAGGGAGGAGGGAGAAAAGAAGAAGGAGAGGAGGATGCCAGGGGCCAGCCACCCAGCTACATAACCAACCATGGAGCAAAAAGGAAAGAAAGACATGTGGAATAGAGAAAGGTGAAAGCCCAGAGGTGAAAGGTAGATGGGATAATTTCAGTTAAGAAAAGCTGGCTAGAAACAAGCCAAGCTAAGGCCGGACATTCATAAGTAAGAATAAGTCTCCGTGTATTTATTTGGGAGCTGGGTGATGGGCCCCCAAAGAGCAAAGAGCAAAAATATGAACTACAAGGCCACATATTGGACTTGACAAGGTGTTTTCGGGAAGATGCTTCATTCTCCAAAGAAAACCTAGGAGGATGCAGTCGATTGGCTCTCTTGGTGTGGCTTCCAAAGCTGCACTGCCGTGTCTGGCTTTGGTGCCCAGGCCCTTTGTGCCCTTTCTCTGTTCTTTTTTTCACTGCTTCCTTTTTGGGTTTCAGAGAAACATCTCCTTTGGATCATCCTTGGAGTCAGTGACGGCATCCAGTTGTTCCTTAAGACAATTAATGGGCGATGTTCTCTTTGCTGTGGGCTCAGTGGACAGAAAAGAACACTTCATGTAGCACCCTAGGAGACCACGGGGATTGACAGGCAGTCTGAGGCAGAGCTACTGAGGCCACTCCTTCCTTCTCTCTTCCCTGGAGTGGAACTTGGTCAGCCTCGGTAAGAATCAGAAAAGAGAAAGCTCTTAAAGCTTCATTGGTTTAGTAGTAGTTGTCTCTTGCCTTGGTTCACCCTGGGTCCAGCTTTCCAGCTTATCATACTTGTCTTGTACCTGTTCCCCAAGGGTGCAGTGATCCCTTCTGTTTTGTTTCTTGTCCTGCATCATCTCAGTGCTTTCCTCCATCAGGGTGGCCATTTCCCAATATTTACCTATTTCTACCCCTCAAATCTTACCTCAAGTACTCCATCTCAAGAAACCCTTCCTGCTTGCCCTTAGCAGATGAGCAGACCCAGTGAGCACCTCCTGGCCTCCGTTTTCACAGACATGCTTCTGAAATCGCTTTGTATATCATTAATGTTTTTACTCATATATCCATGGAAAATTTACAGAAAATGTTGTCAGCTAAACAGAAAAATAAACACAAAAACATTTAACCTACGTGTTTTGATGTATTCATTCATTCAACATATCCCTGTGCAGGTAAAAAGGGAGCAATGATAGTAAATAAGTCAAAGTGATACCCTTATTGAGTTTATTCTTTTAGGAGGATAGCATTGGTTTTAGTTGCTGTGGAAATAAAGGCTTTGCTGTGTTGTTGTTTGGGTATGTATATATGATGCATATGTGCACATATGTGTGTATGTGCATGCTGATGCACACACATGGAGGCCAGAGGAGGACCATGGCTATCTTCCTCTGGCACCCTCCATCTTATTACCATTGGACAGGGTCTCTTACTGAGATGAGAGTGTACTATTCTTTGGCTAGGCTGGTGGCCAGTGAGCCTCAGAGGGTCCCATTTCTGGCTTTCTGACTATCCTGGTGCTGGGGTTATAGGCATATGTGTCCTTGCCTAGCTTGTTTTTGCTTTTTGTTTGTTTGTTTTCTTTTCTTTGTCAAAACAGGATTTGTATGTATAGCCTGGGCTATTCTGGAATTCCCTCTGTAGAGCAGGTTGACCTTAAACTCACAGAGATCCATCTCCCAAGTGCTGGGATGATAGGCTGTGCCACCATGGCCTGGCTACTGCCTAGCTTTTTATACAGTTGTCTGGAATTCAAACTCAGGTCCTCATTGTTGCACATCAAACACACTTACCACAGAGCCATTTTTTTTCATCCCCAAGATATAGTCTTTGAATGAAGAAAAATGTTAACCATAAGCTGGTGTCTTAATTAAGGTTTTTATTTCTGTGAAGAGACACTATGAGCATGGCAATGCTTATAAAAAACATTTAGTTGGGGTGGCTCACTTAGAGTTTCAGAGGTTCAGTCCACTATCATCATTAGGGGGAGCATGGTGGCTTGCAGTCAGACATGGTGTTGGAGAAGTAGTCAAGAGTTCTACATCTTGCAGGCAACAGAAAGTTGACTGACTCATTGCGTGTTATTCTGAGCATAGGAAACCTCAAAGCCCACCCCTACAGTGACACACCTCCTCCAACAAGGCCATACCCACTTCAACAAAGCCGCACCTAATAGTGCCACTCCCTGTGAAAGTATGAGGGCCAATTACATTCAAACTACCACAGCTGGTATCCAGGCTCTATTGTCTGTCTTATGGAAAAGAGACCAGAGAGTTGTATGTGGATATTAACTAACCAGATAAAAGAAAGAGATCATTCACTATAGAAGAAATAGCATATATAAATGTCCTGAGGTAGGAAGGTTTTGTACTATAAATGTTAAAGGATGCTTTTGAGATTGTGAGCATCTGACTACAATTAGTTTGTATATGGCTGAGTCTTGTAATCCTGTAAATTTCTAGAATATAAAGATGAATCCCAAGCATTTCTGCATGCCCTATGCCTATCATAGTACCTAGCCTGTGCTTATTAAATCCTTGCTTAACTGACTTAAACCTCATTTGCTAAATGAAGAAAAGTAAAGCCCATGTCAGTCTATGGTATAATTTTTTTTTTTTGGATATCTCATTGGTTCCTAGATACACATATCTTTACAACTTCACATCTGACATTTTTATGGCTAATAACGTATTACAATTGTCATGTTTTTTTCTCACTTGACTGTGTATAAAACAATAGTGTGTTGTATAACAAATGGTATATTACATTCAGTGATATGTGGTAGGAGTCTTTGTGTGACCAAAGCCTTCATTGTTTGATAAAATGAGCAACCTTCATTATGTTTAGTATCCACTCATTTTCAAGTAATTAGTTTGCTTCCATTGGTAAGTCTGACTCAGGATTTGTGGATTGGAGAGGGCAGGAGAAAGTCAGAGGAAATCAGGTCCACTTTTTATTCACTTTAAAGTGTGATGGAACCCACTTGTTCTGTCGGCCCTGATTTGCCCCGTGTACTCCTTCCCACTGTGGAGAACTTCTGCCTTCTTTGCTAGGGCACTTGGGCCTTCCGTTAATTTTTCTCAGTGGTTTCTGGGAAGGATTGCATTCACATGGTAGGATCCTGCTCCTTGGTACAATGGTTTGGTTCAGATTGCATTTGAATTGAGCGTATTCCTTTCAACTGGATATGGCTTTGTGACAACCAGATAGTAATATGTTAGTTACTATTTTGATTTTGAGTGCCTGGCTTCTAAGGTACAAAATCTGTGAAGTTTCGTGTCCACATCTTGGCATGGAAACTGATAAGCACAGCAAGACTCTCCATGGCTAAACAGAACAGAAGTACACTTGTAAGGATGTAAGAGATGCACATGCAATGGCACCGGGGTCCTGTCTGCATTTCTGCCTGTGCACACTGTGGATAGAGTAAAGAGGATAATTGCTTTGCTTTACACTGCAAAAGGGGATGGCTGATACCTCCGTAGCAAAAGAGAGGTTAACAAGAGAAAGGTATAAAAATTTATTTGATCTTAGTTTTACATGACACAGGGGCTTTCAATCAAAGATGTAAAAGACTCAATGAAATATCTTTTTATGCTTGTGTTTGATGAAGCATGGGCAGCCAAGTATAAACTGTTGTGTAGCTGTTTCCTCTTGGTTGGGCATTATCATCATTGCTGTCTTGACTCAGAGCAGCTGTGATCACCCCCATGAGACCCTCATAAGTCTGGGCCCATTAACTCCCTCATGGAGGGAATGGGGAGGGTCATGAGGCTCATGAAACCCACAAGACTCTAGAGATCTCTCCTGAGGTTGTATAAATGGTCAACAATTGCTGGGAGGAAAAGTCTTTGGCATTTTAATTGCCAGCAAGTTGTGCAAGGAACATCAGTGATGAGGCTTTGGGAAGTGGTCTTCCATGCTGGGGTGGGGCTTTTTGGTAAGTTACTCACCCTTCTTAAGTAACCTCAGTAAACTTATTGGCTCATCAATATGGATATGGATAGAATCTTCTTCGGTCTGTGGTTGCCTTTTCTACCTAGGGTGATGAGAAGTATGTCCCTCAGGGAGCCACTTAAAAATGGGGTTGGACAAAAAGCTGTGGCCTAAAGTAATAGACTGAGTAGGGGCATGCAGCAGAGACTGCTCAGTTTATTCTTGGCTCCTATGTACAGTATTCCTTCCTTTTGTGTGTGGGGGCAAGACCCCTCTAGAACTGGGATTCTTATAGTCAACCTAGGTAGGCTGGAGAATTTCTTTATTGCCAGCTCCTATACAGAAAGGCAGGAGAAGATCAGTGGCCAAATTTTAGTATTTCAGTCTCAATTTAAGGAAAGCAGATTCTAGTTTCTATAACCAGTCTTGGAGAAGAAAAATTCCAGTGTCTGTGTCTTATTTCCAGTGCAAAACAGGGCAGCAGGGCAGTAGAGGGCCAGAGACAACCTGATTCAAATGCTGCTTCTAGGATCGTCATTTAGAGCAGTGGTTCTCAACCTTCCTAATGCTGTGGCCTTATAATACAGTTCCTCATGTTGCGGTGACCCCAACCATTATTTCATTGCTACTTCATAACTCTAATTTTTCTATGGTTACAAATTATAATATAAATATCTGATATGCAGAATATCTGATATGCAACCCCCAGAGGGATCATGACCCCACAGGTTAAGAACCACTGATTTTTTTTTCAGAGTATTCTGTGTCCCCCAAGTTCTTAAGGTTAAAATCTTCATTGGATTACATTTCTAGTACCTGTGAACAACATTACAGCCAAGTGAGATCAAAATATAGGCAGCATTCCTAGAAAGGAAACTCTCCCGTGGCAGAGAGTTTACCATCTTGAAGGACTCCATTCCAACATTGGGAGACAGTAAATATTCTGAGATTCTATTCTTGTTGAGATGAAATAGCTTCGTGTGGATTTCACAGGTGGTTTTTAGTGCTACTTACAGTCTAAATAGAAGTCTAGTCTGTCTCCCACTTGGCAGTCCCTCAGCTTTGATACTATTCTTTAAGGTTTCCTTTAAATATTTATTTTTAAGTTTTGAGAGAGAGAGAGAGAGAGAGAGAGAGAGAGAGAGAGAGAGAGAGAGAGAGAGAGAGAGAGAATATATGGGTAAATGCACATGAGTGCACAGGTGCCAATGGATTCCAGAGAAGGGTGTTAGATCCCTTGGAGCTGTAGTTACAAGTGGTTATGAGCTGCCCTGCATGGGTGCTGGGCCCTCCATAAGAGCAGTATGTGCTTTTAACTGCTAAAGCCATTTCTGCAGCTCCTTGATACAACTTCTTTATCAAGGGAAGTACCCTGGGTTTATCAGATAAGATTTGTTTCATTTGTTCTTTATAATAGTGGAAGAAATGGTTAAAATAACAAAGAAAACAGTAGTAAAATCCAAAACAGTGTCTAACTTTAGTAGACCATCTTGTGCCAGGCCTTTTGGTATGTATTTTATATTTATTGAATTATCACAACTACCTTCTGATATAAAATTCATTGACAAGGAGACTGAGCCATAGGAAGAGTCACTTATCCATCCTCATCATGCAGCCGGTCAGTACTGCAGCTGTGTTTGAATTTAAGAGACGTCACATTGTAATTAAGGGCTATAGAATTTCTCAGCCTTGCTTTGGTAAAAGAAAAAATATGAGAGGACTCAGTAGTTGTTCATTGAAATTCTATGACTGAAAAGTGGTCTCAACAAAAATGGTACATTATGAAGTAAATTTACCCCACAGAATCACCCATTTCCCTGGGGAAAATATCCTCAAGATGTGCCAGAATCTGCCAGTTCCAGAATAGACCCCATCTGTTGTCTTGGGTCCCCTGGACGAGATTTTTATGGAAGACACCCTTCTCATTCCTGTGAGACATCACTGAACAGAATTTTTAGATTTGTTAATCACCATCAAGATGCTAAGTGTTGAAGAAACCGGCTCTGAGGAGGCAGCTACCCAGTTAAGAACACGGACACACATGTTTGCATTTTTAAAAAGTTCTGCTGTTCTTTCTCCCTAAAATGAACATGTTGACAAAGTGTAGCGAGGGCAAGAAAATTAGAGGACATCAAGAGGGAAATGTTTTTAGAGTCACTTAAAAAATATTTCTCTTAAGTCGCTCTGGGTTATACGAATGGTTACTGTTCAGAGATGTTCACATTCTAGGTCAGATTCCTAGAAACACATCCATAAACGAGAGTCATGTCAAACAGTTTATTATTACAGCAATCCCAGTGTAAGATAGAAGAGAAAAGTGGAGAGGAGGGTGTTCAGCACAATTTAGCTCCAGAGTTTGTCTCAGAGGCAAATGCACTGGGTTCTGCCATGACCCGGACTCAGTCTTTGGGTAGAAACTCCTCCACAGGGACTTGTTTAGTTCTCCCATGTTTAGACCAAAGCAGCTTCAGTAACCAAAAGATGGTCTCCTGAAGACAGACTGAAGGTTCTGGCTATTGGAAATGTAGTACACAGAAGAGCTGCCTCGAGAAGAGGAACCTGAAGAGGTTTGGGTGGAGTGACCACATTCGCAGTAATTCATTGCATATCAGTGATGTAAATGCTCTTTAGCTCATCTGTGGCTCAGTTTAGGGGACGGGGAATGATGTCTCTATTTCGTAAAGGGAAACAGAATTATTGGAGATCAATTAACTGCGTGAGCTTACAAACTTAGTAAGTGGAAGATTAAGGATTTGCCTTTGGGTTTCTCTGATGCCAATCCCATGTCTTATCTTCTGCTTTCCACAGTTCCTCTCTATAGGCAATTTCAACTACTTCAGTGCCAACCATCAACTACATTTCAGGTCAGCTAGTCACATCCCAAGCCCCTATTGTGCGTCTAATACTTGACTTGGCATTGTCTTAGTTAGGGTTTCTATTGCTGTGATGGAACACCTTGACCAAAAAGTAAGTTAGGAGGGAAGGGTTTGTTTGACTTTACACTTCCATATTGCTGTTCATGAAAGGAAGTCAGGACAAGAAGTCAAAAAGGCAGCAACCTGGAGACAGGAGCTTATGCAGAGGCCATGGAGGGGGGCTGCTTACCGGCTTGCTCCCCATGGCTTACTCAGCCTGCTTTCTTATACAAGGCTGGACCACCAGCCCAGAGATGGCACCACCCACCATGGGCTGGGCCTGCCCGCCTCAATAACTAATTAAGAAAATGCCTTACAGCTGGATCTTATGGCGGCATTTTCTCAATTAATGTTCCCTTCTCTCAGATGACTCTAGTTTGTGTGTCAAGTTGTCATAAGACTAACCAGCACAGGTATCATTGATGCAAAAATGACTAAGATTTACTCCTGTCCATGAAAAATTGTAATAGAACTAAATAACATAAACAATACAAAAATACCCCAATAAGCTTATAAATTAAAGTTTTGTTTTGTTTTTTTGCTTTTAACATAATGGAAAAAGGAATAATACTGCCAATAGGAGAGAAGAATGGCTTTCAGGAGAGTTTATCACTGAGTCAAGCTTTTAAGCCTGACAAAGAATTTGAATAAGTCAAACTGCTGTTTTTACTATCTTCCTAGAGGCAACATATAATAGGGACACAAAGGGAGCAACAGTTCAACAATGGGTGATTATATCACTCTGTGTAGATTCTATTCAACATTGAGCCTTTTTCAAATTCATGTCTTAACTCATTGGCAGACACTTAATGTCGTAGTCTTATTGAGAATGGTTCCCATAGGCTCATATATTTGAATGATTGGTTCCCAGTTGGTGGGACTGTCTGGGAAGGATGAGATATGGTGGTATTTTATTTATACTGAAATGTGATTTTATTTGTATGTTAATAAATAAAGTTGCCTGGGGGTCAGAGCTAATAGCAAGCCATAGCAGAAGCTGGGCAGTGGTGGTGCACGCCTTTAATACCAGCACTTGGGAGGCAGAACTAGGCAGATCTCTGTGAGTTCAAGGATATAGCCAGCATGGAGACATATGCCTTTAATCTCAATACCAACCATAGAAGACTTGGAGGTCTGTATAGACGGGCAGTGACGAGGAGGTCATGTGGTTGGGTTTACAACCAGTGAGAAGGCAGAATAGAAAGTCAATAAAAAGGACAAATGCACAGGAAGTAGGCCTCTTGCTGAGGAGGATAGCAGCGGCAGTGAAGGGTAAGGTTTTTAGCTCTTAGCTATTGCTCTGACCTCTTGGGCTTTCATCTCTGCATTGGCTGTGTTTCCTATTTCACAAGATGGTTACATCTACAATGAGATGCTGTGGCCTTGTTAGAAGAGGTATCTCACTGGGGATGGGCTTTGAAGTGTCAAAGAGCCCATGCTATTCCCAGTTAGCGGCCTTGTGCTTGTGGATCAAGATGTGAGCCCTCAGTTACTGCTCCAGAGCCATGCCTGTCTGCTTGCTGTGATGCTCCCTGCCATAATGGTCATGGACTCTAATCCTCTGGAATGGTGAGCTCCAAGTTAAAGGCTTTCTTTTATAAGTTGCCTTGGTCATGGCATCTTGTCATAGCGATAGAAAAGTAACTAAGACACTCAACAAGGATTTTTTTTTCTCCAACTCCAGTCACAGGTATTCCTGTTTATTCCCGTGAGTAACAGTGACCTTTCTGATGGGAACACCTAGGAATGATGAAAACAAGGCCAGGAACAAATGAACAAGTGACTAAGATGACTAGGACCAAGATCAGGGCCAACAGTTTTGCAGAAAATCAAGTGTGAGTGACATTGGGATGGATACAAAAGGACAAATGAAAGTTGTCAGTGAGGAAGAAGAGATGGGTGGAGACAATGGACTCCTCTGTCTCCTACCAAAAGGTCTATATTTGACATTGCCATCAGGTGTATCCTCAGACCACACACCAGTTCATTCCTTCCTTTGATCAACAATCAACTAGCCAGTCCTCTTACCTAGCCTTTCTGTGACCAATACCAATAGAAACGAAATATGATCACAGCTTAGAATTCTTCAAAATTGCATAATGGTCAAGGTTTTGTTCTCTGGGACACTGAGAATAGGGAACAGGTCTGAGTTCTCTGGAATTTTTAGGAATCTTTATAATAATAATTTCAGTGGCTGAGGAGAAACTTTGCTGGTTGGCAGAGAAGGCTAAAAAAAAAAA
>CABHPH010045390.1:21280-34304 GCA_902168325.1 Peromyscus nudipes | reverse complement strand
TAGGTATTCTGCATATATGTCATTGTTGTATAGCTTGGCGTTATTGTGGGACTCCTAACAGTGGAATAAGGGGGTATCTCTAATGATTTTGACTATGCTTGGGACCCTTTTCCGCCTACTGGGACACCTCATCCAGCATTGATATGAGGATTTGTGCCTAGTCTTATTGTAATTTGTTATGCCATGTTCTGTTGATATCACTGGGAGGTTTGCTCTTTTCAGAAGGGAAACAGAGGAGCAGTGAATCTGGGGGAGAAGGCAGGTGGCAGGGTGGGGGGAATGGGAGAAGTGGAAGGAGGGGAAACTGCTGTCAAGATGTAATGTGTGTAAAGAATAATTTTTTAAAAGGCTAGTTCTGATTGTGCTGATGGTACATATTTTTCAAATGTACCTATGTCAGTCTTTATCATAATAATATCTAATGACCTCCTATATAAAAATCACCCAAGGATCGGGGCTCAAAATGAAGATGTTTAAATAACTAACTAATTAGTATCTCTGGGACTGGCACCCAGGAGTCTCAGGTATTTTTCTACTGGCTAACATGTGAAAAGCATTGCTATAGATAACCTTTCTTAACCTTTTTGTGGCTCCCAAGTCCCATCTAGCAGTCTGGTGAAGATTCAAAACTGTATTTCTTCTCAGAAACCTTTATAAATGCACAAAATAAAATACAAAGGGACATAAAGTAACCCAAGCATACTGAAATACGGTCATCAAAATATTTTCAAAACATATTGTACACAGTCATTTTCATGCCTTTTGTCAACATTTTAAATGAAGAGATCTAACAGATGCCCTAATATTACCATAATTTAAGGTATTGAATGAGCATAAAGAATGTTTTGGGACATTTGCCATGATTTTAATGGGATATAAAATTATCTTTAATTTCTATTAGTGACAAAGCTACAGATACTGCTATCTGTGATTTGTTGCCTAGTAAATAATGGAAGGAAATGCTACATTTCTATGAGAAGTGAATGAAAATAATAGCATGGTTTTCCTAACCCAGTTTCAGAGGTTTCAGGTTTAGAAACTGTGGCTTTGAGATTGTAACAAGGTAATGCAGATAATAGCGAAGGTGTAATTAAGTTAGGAGCTGGGATTGAGATACGAGGATCAAAATCTTTAGAAGTCAGGGAGCCACAATATTTGGTGCTGTTAATTAAAGTTACTGAAGGACTAAACAACTGTCCCTGCATTGTCCTCCTCCTCACTGATGGGTTTGGCTGCTTGGTCCTGCTTATACACAGGTAGGTTTATATGCACAACTTTGCTGTTATGGCTTCCCCTGGCACCTAGGTTCTTTCAGAGGGTATCTATGGAGAAGAATTTATATTGTTGCTGTCTGTGTGTGTGTCTGCATATTTTGGTTTTTTTTTGTGTGTATGTGTTTGTGAAGAGTTTATATGTTTATATTGTTTCTCTCTCTCTCTCTCTCTCTCTCTCTCTCTCTCTCTCTCTCTCTCTGTGTGTGTGTGTGTGTGTGTGTACAGGCATGTGGGTACACCTCTGGAGAGCAGAGATCAACATCAAGTGTCTTCCTAAATTGCTTCTTGACCTTAGTTTTTGATTCAGGGTCTTGTACTGAACCTAGAGCTTGCTGACTTGGCTAGATTGCCTGGTCAGCAAGCCCCAGGGGTTCTTCTGTCTCTGCTTCCACAGTACTAGGATTAAAGGTGCATGCATGTTCGGCTTTTCCAGGGATGTCGTGGGTCCAAATGCAGGTCCCCATGCTTGTTCTGTAAGCACTTTAATGACTGAGTTGTTTTGCCAGCTCCTGATTATTACTGTTTTATTGTTCTAAAAGAGGAACACTTTCTAGGACGTTGAAAGATATCCTTGCATGGGAAATCTGAACATACAGTAGCAGTGGTAGACTTTGGAACAGGCTGTTTTTTAAAGCAGTAAGAAATACAAAGTACTTGGAGTATGTAGTGGATTAGTAGGAGAGGCAGTGGATGACACAGGAGGGATAGACTAAACTAAGTCCTGAAAGCACCTTCTGAACACAAATATGATGAATTTGGGTTCCAAAAAGGAGTTAGAGTTAGTGAGAAGCCAGAGAAAGAGAGAAAAGGAGAGAGGGAAAAGAGAGCCATGGTAGTATTTTGATCAAACCAGCCTCATAACTGTACCCCTCCAACTCCTACCAGAAGCATCCACCACTTCTCCCTGCCATTGTCAAACCAGCCTCATAACTGCACCCCTCCAACTCTTACCAGAAGCATCCACCACTTCTCCTTGCCAACTTCATGTAATCATTTTTTAACCCACTGATTTCAAGCAGTGCTTCCAGTATGGGCATGATATAGGGCCATCCATGGGCATATGGGTAATGTACCAAGTGCCATATTGCAGAAGAAAATCGACTCTTCTTCGGTAGCCATCAGCTAAAGATAGATCCTTACCTTGGGGTGGGGCCTCATGAGCCCTTATTCTACCCATGCTTGAATTTTTCCTGGCTTGATCTTCTGTATGTCTTGTAAATGCAACCACAGCAGCTATGAGCTTCTATGTGCATTGACCCCAGGATGTTCAGAAAACACTGTTCTGCAGCTGTTCTCCACAACCTCTAGCTCTTATAATCTTTCTGTCCCTTCTTCCATGGTGATTCCTGGGCCTCTTGGAAGAGTGTATAATATAGATTTCCCAACTAGAGCTGAACACCCTGTAGTCACTTTTTCTCAGCATTTTGACCAGTTGTGAGTCTTTATTAACCATCATCATTGCAAAAAGAAGTTTCTCTGATGAAGGGTGAAAGCTGCTATCAAAATGGAGGAAGACAAACTACTTTCAAGTCTTTGTCAAGAACCCAGTTGGGAAAACTGTGGCTCTCTGAAGCAGGGCAATGATCATCAGACTTCAGAGAAAAAGAAACAGATATAAGAGATGTTAATGGTTGAATTAGATATGTCCCATAAAGAAGAGGACTTTGGGGATGTCTTTGAATTTCTAGCTTGAAGTTCAGATGAATGGAGAGACTATTAACAGATCTCCCAATCATGAGAGTCACGGCAGGTTTCTGGAATAGCAATACTTTAAATAGGTACATGATGTGTGAAATTCTTTTAGAAATTGACATATTTTTGACTTAATGGAAATTACGATATCATTAGGTTTTAGAGTATGTAGGGTTAGGCATTATATGCTCTTTTTAAATGCCGTTTTGATGAAATGTCAATAGTTATCCCACAGATAACTGTAGTTGTATCATTCATTTTACTTGTGGTAAAGTTTCTGACAACATCAGATATCATTGTCTTCTTTTATCAAAAGTCTGGATTTTTTTGGTCTTCTCTTGCTTTTCTACTATGGCTGCTGGAAGACAGAGAAGGGTTATAATTTTATGGGAGCAAGAAACAACAGAAGCATTTGTGTGGCTTTCACAATAGTTCTATGGCATGGAAACTACTCTCAGTAACTAGTATGTATAGAAAGCTAATTGGATAGCTGAAGCCATCTCCATATTTATTTTTCATTCAGGTTTTCTAGTCTGAGGTAGGGGTTAAGATTCACAGTAAAGTGAGATATTGAAAGGCAGATTAACTTTTACTAGAACTTGGGAGGTGTTGTGTTTGTCCTTGGTGTTCCTTTCTCCTCTACCCGGATAGTCTCAACTCCTTTACATGGTCCCTTTGTGTTAGGTCATGGTTGGGTCACACACTTGAGGATCTTGACTAGACTTTCCCTCTATTTCAGAGATGTTTATCCATTGGTGTGTATCTTTCTTGAACTTGTGGATTAAGATATGCTATAACTTTCAAGAACAATTATAGCTTAAGAGGATTCTTAGGACAGTGATTTAATCAAAAGAAGTTACCCCAACTATAGAAACCATTGAGGGAGAAGGAAAGAAACTTAATGGAGAAGGAGAGTAGAACACACAATGATGCAAAAAGGGAAAATAGGGGAGATTTAATGAGGGAGTGATGGGAATGTTAAGCTGAAGTTGAATAGGGAAGAGGGACAAAAAAACTAAGGATGTTTGGAAAAGTCATAGAGAAACTTATTAATTTATAAACTTGTGAAAAATATACAGATGGCTTAATTTTAATTAATGCCCATGCAAGGATAATGCTCATCCTAGAAGCCATTGACTATCAAACAAATGTCCAATGCCAGGAATTGGGTATTTTCCTTAAAGTAGTTAGTCAGGAGGATCCAAAAAATCTCCAAATAATATAGGCTATTGACATCTCTCTTGGTTTCCTGCTGGAACTAGATGGTAAGAGTCTATTGCTGAATACATCATACACTTTGGTCACTGGATTTGAAGAAATCAAGCTGTTACCTGGAAACCTCCTCCCTGATGGCTAGTTGTGGTGATATTTTAATTGTGCTGAAATGTGATTTTACTTGTATGTTAATAAATAAAGTTTGCCTGGAGATCAGAGATCATTAGCTAGCCAGGAACAGAAGTCAGGTGGTGGTAGCCCATGTCCTTAATCTGATCACATGGCAAGCAGAGTCTCTGTGTGGTCAAAGACACAGCCAAGCATGGTGACATGAACCTTTAATCCCAGTACCAACCATAGAGACCTGGAGGTCTATATAGACAGGCAGTGGCGAGGAAGTCATGTGGTTGGGTTTAGAGCCAATGAGAAGGCAAAACAGAAAGGCAATTAAAAAGACAAGTCAGACAGGAAGAAACGCTCTGGGGGAAGCAATTGTAGTGAGTGATAAGCTAAAGGTAGTCTTGGCTTTTTGCTAGAGCTTTGATCTCTTGGGCTTTTAACTCTGTATTTAATAAGACTGTTTAGAATTTCGTCTACAGCTAGTTTTCATAGTATTGGACAGTGCTATGCAGGCTGTCATTAGAAAAAAAGTTATTAACAGACTTACTCATCTGTGGACTCTGTGAACTGCAATAATGACCAATCTGACATGACTTGCCCAATGGTGCAATAGTGACACAAATATTTTGAGAGTAACCAAAAGCTATCTGATTGGATTTAAGTCCAACTAAGTTGTAGAGAACCCATGCCAGGGACTGTTTAAGAACCCATGGCTAGAGAAGTCATAGACTTGAGGGTGGAACCCATTACTATCCTGCTAAATTGATACAATAACCAACTGTCTTTCTTCTCAATATGTATTCTTGTGCCCATAAAATATTATAGCTCTCAGCACTCATCCAAGAAACATCTTTTTTTTTTTTTTGCAGTAGATGGAAGTTATGACAGAGAACCACAACAGGTCAAAGTGCAGAGAACAACTGATCAGGAAGGGTCAATACCCAATTGGGATATCCACAAACCCCGTTTTTTCCACAGGGCTTGATTATAGGAGGCAGAGGACCAGATCTATAAAATAGTGTCTTCCAGACATAGCAGCAGTGTTGTGCACATGAACTCTCAAAAGATATGGTTATCTGCACAAGGCCTGCACAAGATCAAACTAGTGAACATTCTAGCAGAGGTGCATGAAGGGATTATAATGCTCTACTCCTAGTTAAAGGGCGACAGATAGTTGATAACTGTTGGGGAAGGAAGAGTCAGGTAGGCTGTCCATTCTCCAGTGGTCATCCCTATACCCATGTTTATATGGACAATAATAATTGAGTATATTAAAACATAGATGGCATGGATTTGAGAGGAGGATGTGGGGTAGAACCCAATAGTATTTGAGTGGAGGAATAAAGGGTATATATAAGCATAATTCATTGTAGTCCCTTTCATGGTTCCTTTTCTAATTTAACCACACACACAAATGTAGGATCTGCATATGAGAGTAAACATAGGGCAGATTTCTTTCTGAATCTATTTCACTTGACATAATTTCATAGTGGTGAATAAAAAACACACATGCGTGAAAGACAAATATAAAAGAAAATGTATTAATTGAGAAAAAATCAAATGGAATAGTGAATAAAATTATATATGTTATGTCAAATTAATTTGTAGTGGATTTAGTGAAGGAGAACATATGAGTTACTTTTGAGGATAGTGGTAAAATTGGGATAGAAGGCAGTGATGATCAATCAACTGAGATCACAGGCATGATACTCTATGAGGCCTAGAAGAATGATTTATATACTGTGTGTTGTAATGGGTAGCTAAATAAATTGGCAAATCTGTCCAGGAGAAATATTAAATATGTTTGTATGTGTGTATGAGTATTTTTTTACATATTTAAAGATGTTGACTGTGATAAAAATTAATTATTCAAAAATTAAAACCTTTTATTCAGTGAGCCCCATAATGAAGAAGTACCATGACTCTTAACAAAGAGCCTGGCATGAGAGTCTAAGTTGTCCATCATCCCCATGTGAGACTTGAAGGTGATCTTTTTTTCTTTCTTTTTATTTTATTTAACACATACTTTTTCATATGCTATGTCTTGATTATGGTTTCTCCTCCTGCTACTCCTCCCAGTTCTCCCCACTTCCCCTCCTATCTAGATCCACCCCCTTTCTGTCTCTCATTAGAAAACAAACAGGCATCTATAGGATAATAATACAATACTGTACAATACAATACAATAGATACAATGAAAGCAAACAAATCAGAATAGACAAAACAAACAGAAGGAAAAAAGCCCAAAGAAAAAGCAGAAGAAACAGATACAGATGCAGAGACCCACTCATTATGAGACAGGGAACCCCCAAAGCTGCTATTAAGTTTATTTTATGTTGGCTATTTATTGCTTGGAATGAGGCCTACCATAAAAGTGGTTTGTTTCCCAGTGAAACTTCCTTGGAGAAAACTAATTTTTTCGTTTGCAAGTGGCTATCAATTGGAGATAGCATCTAGGTTAGAGATTGGGGTATATGTCCACTTTTCCTTTCACCTCTAGGATCCCATCTGCCACAGACTCATGTAGACTCTTTGCATGCACCACAATATCCATGAGTTCACATGTACTCCAGCCCTGTTGTGTCTAGAAGGCCTTGATTCCTTGCTGCCTTCCATCCCCTTTGACTCATATACTCTTCATGCCTACTCTTCTCCAGAGTTCCCTGAGCCCCGAGGGAAGGGATTTGATGAAGACATCCCATTTAGGACTGTTTTCCAAGGTCTCTCACTATCTACATTGGCTGTGGGTGTCTGTATTTGCTCCTATCTGCTGCAGTGGGTTGCTTCTCTGATAATAGCTGAGCAATACACTGATCTATGAGTATAGCAGAATGCCATTAGGAGTCATTTTATTCTATGTTCCTTTACTAGAACTGTAGTATTTGGTTATATCCTAGGTCCCTGGGCTATCTCATCTCAGGTTCTTGGTCATTAAAGCAGCATTGGCTGTGGGTTCTATCTTGTGAAGTGGACCCTAAATCAAATCAGATATTTGTTGGTTACTCCTGCAAACTTTATACCACTGTTGCACCAGTGGTGTCTTGCAGTAAGGACAACACTGTATACAGAAGGGTTTGTAGTTGGGTTGGTGTTCATGTTTCCTCTTGCTAGTAGAGTCCAGAGTATCTTCCTGTATGAATGACACCAGCATGTAGTGGTGAATGTTCTATGTAGGCACCAGCTGGACTTTTTCATGTTCAATGAGTTGTGTAGGTGCTGTCTTCAGTAATGGGGCCCTGCTGTCAAGTTCGTGGAAAGCAACATACAGTCTTGGCAACAACCTACGTTGTTCTGTGGGACCCATTTGGCCAAGAGCTTAATTGGTTGTAACCTAATCCCTGTATTGAAAGCTTCATTTGGTGAAAAGAGATGGCCAGTTGGGACACTGTCTCCCCCAAATATTTGGCAATTTCATTTATATGGCCTTCATATGTGTATATTTTAGGAAGCATTTGCTGTATTAGGTCTCTATACTATCCCTCAAATGGCCCTTAATTTTATCTGTCTCTCCCTATATTACCTCAATCATCCCTCTCTCCCCCTCCACTTGATCCTCCTGTTCCAGCAACCCCCGTCGATCCATAACTATTTATTCTGTCTGTCCCTGCTACCCAGTCCCCTACTCTACACCTAACTTATGTGATTTTATGGATTGTAGCATGGTTATCAATGAATAAATAACTAATATCCACATATAAGTGAACATACACCACATCACCACATTTGTCCTTCTGGGTCTGTGTTACACTACTCAGGATGTTTTTTTTTTTTCCTAGTTCCATTAATTTACCTGTGAATTTCATGATTTCATTTTTTAAACAGTTGAGGAATACTCCATTGTGTAAATGTACCACATTTTCTTTATCCATTATTCTGTTGAGAGTCATCTAGGTTGTTTCCAATTTCTGGCTATTGTGAATAGAGAGGTAATGAACAAGGTTGAGCAAGTGTCTTTATGGTGGGATGGAGAGTACTTTGGGTATATGTCCAAGAGTGGTGTAGCTGGATCTTGAAGTAGGTTGATTCCCATCTTCTTAGGAACTGCCACACTGATTTCCATAGTGACTGTACGAGTTTGCACTCCCACCAGCAATGGATTAGTGATCCCCTTCACATCTTTACCAGCATGAGCTGTCTCTTGTTTTATTGATCTTAGCCATTCTGATGGGTATAAGATGAACTCTACATGAAGGTTTTCTTTGTGTTATGTTAGATTTTTAAATCTTGACAAGTCCCAGTTGTATTTTGATAGTAAGCCTGTGATCAGAAGTCTATTGTAATGGCATTTGGGAAGAGAAATTCATAATAAAAAATTAGCAGTGAGAGAAAAGAAAAATACCAACAAAACCCTTTCAATGATGTGTAATACAAGCTGCAAAGAAAGGGAAGGCTGAGATGACAGAGATCCTCATTAAAATTGAAAGCCATATAAAATGGGGAATAGTATAAAAGGCAATGCAAAATAAATCCTTATCTATAGGACTAACTAAATGACAGAGGCACTAATGTTGGCAGTTCATGCTGTATGTAGAATAAAGTAATTTGTTTGCTATAGGTATCTGACATGAATCCTAGCAGTAGAACACTGACATCAAGTATGGGACTTGTTTTAATAAGTGTCTCATAACAGCACAGATCCAGAAGCTACAAAGCTCTCCAGAATATTGGTAAATCAAACTTCATGGTGTAGAAAAAGAAGAAAGCACATTCACTGTACCTATTCAGAAGTAAGAATCATAATCAAATTCTATTTTGTTACAGAATTTCAGTTAGCATAGGCTATATGGAACTATGATGTGTTTTACTGTCTGGGAAAGATTACTGAAGATTGGGCACAGTACAGTGGTGCACACTTTTAATCATAGCAGTTGAGGGGCTGAAGCTGGAGGATTGCTGCATGTTTAATTCCAGTGAGTTTGACACCAGCTAACTAGGGTGACATGGTAAACTGTGCCTCAATCAAAAAATAAATATGAAAACAGCAGCAGCAGCAGCAGCAACAACAACAACAACAACAACTTATCTTCCACAAAGAAAGAAGAAAACAAAGACTTGGGAAGTCAAGTGTTACCAACAAGCATGATTTTATTAACTACTTTTTATGTAAATGATACTGTTAGGTATGATATAGAATATATATGTATAAATGAACTAGAGAAAAGTATTGAATAATATTTACAAATATACTCAATAATAACATGGAGAAGATGTGCAACAGAATTGTTGAACTGTGAGATCTTGTGAAATAATGCAAACCAGAAAACACACAGGAAGAACTGTACATTTACATGGTGCTTGGAACATGACAAAAGTTAGACAGGTGAAGAGGGAGAGGGAGAGCATGTGTAATAGTCTGGAAAGTAGACAACACTTGGAATATCTTTAAGACTCCAAGCAGCGGAGGGCAGCTGAAGCACAGAAAACAATGGGGAATTTGATTGGAAGTGAGACTAAGGCAGAGAGTGAAACACTTTGTAGGACTTATTATGCTTTTAACCTTTGTTCTGAAGGAACTAGGAAGCCAAGAATGATTTTAAAAACATATGGCTGAGAGGAAGCCCATTACTGTAGCGTAAACTCTTATTTTGAATTAAACTTATTTCCAGCTGATACATAATACTAAAATTTGTGCTTGGGCTATAGCTCAGTGGTAGGAGTGCTGACCTAGTAAGCACAAAGTCTTAGGTCTCATCTCCTGTACCAAAATCCAAAAATGTACACAATAATGGGGGACTGTGTGGTATTTGATAGATAGAAACTATTTGATGTTTGAAGCTGATTAAACATATGTATCTGTTCAAATATCACCTGTATCTGTTCAAATATCATCTGTAACCTCTTCCCTGTTTTTAAGACAAGGTCCTGCAACAAAGCTCAGGCTGGTTGGTCTTTAATTCACTGTGTAATCCCTAATGACTTCAAATTTGTGGTCCTCTTTTCTTAGGTTCCCAAGTGCTGGAATTGTTGATGTTTATCATGAATGACTACTGATTTTTAAAAAAATCACCTTGTTATGGTGAAAACATTTAAAAAGACTTTCCTCCATCTTTCTGAAATATGCAGGAAGTTACTATTCTCTATAGTCACTGAACTGTATAATAATATTTCAGAATTTCTTGAAGCTATGTAGCTGCTAGTTCATTAAAAAGACAAAACATTGAAATAAGAAGTATTGGCGAGAATGTGGAGAAAAGACATGGTATACAACTTGGACAATTGTAATAGGTAACTGATTATATTTTGTTATCCAGTTTATTTCCCATGTATGACTACCAGACCATGCTCAATAGTATTTCATCTTGACTGTGTTTGATGAAATTTAGAAATCTAATAAGAACTGCCAAATGTAAGTTCTGTAAGAGATTCTGGCTAAGTTGATATTATAGCTTATTTTAATTATATATACATATATATATGTTTGAAGATGTTGGTACTAATTTGAAATGGGTATTAGCAAATCAAGTGAGAAATTTATAATTCATACACCATATAGAAAATATATAGGGGAGAGAGAAGAGAGGGAAGGATATAGGAGGGAGAGAGAATGCACGAGCTAACTCAGTATCAAGGTGGACTATAATCAATACTCAGTAGTTTTGCCTTATGTTGTCAAGGAATGGAGTTACTGAGGTGATTTGGTTAGTTTTCTTTTGTTTTATCTTGAATAAAGAATCACATTAATCAAACCTTAGTACTTCATTTTACTAAAACACCATGGCCCTGAACCAGCCACTATACAGATTCCATTAATGAAACTATGCCTTTTATGAAACTATGCCATTTTGAGTATCCTGTGCCCCCTTGAAGGGTATCTCATGCAATAAATCTTGATTACAATAGTTATCCTCTGCTTGTTTGCATCTCAGTTCCTTGGAAAAAGAACACATTCAGAAGAAACTCCTTTAATAGGGCCTTGAAAACCTAGAGAGGCTGCCTTGTAATATTCACACTTCCTTAATTGCAATATTGAGTATGTGTCTTTGATGGGTCTCCTATGGCAGGTGTATTGACTTTCTTTTCCCTCCTGGTATTGCTGTAATATTTCTGCAGAACAGCAGAGGGTACTGTGAATATATCCTGATAGAAGGTGTGAACAGGAAGAAAAATATTTGCTCCTGCTTTGGTTCATATTCTAGGAAATTTTCCCAGAATGTGATTCTTTTTTTTCTAAGCTAAATTAACTAACATAATTTCTTTCCCTTAGGATTACTAACTTGCATATCCACCTTTTATTCACAATCCTGGAGGTGAAACCCAGGACCTCATGCATGCTAGATAGTCACTCTATCACTGATCCCTTCATTTTATTTTGAAAGAGTCTTGCAAAGTTACTCAAACTGACCTTGAACTCCCTCTAGCCAGGAAGGCCTCAAACTTGGAATCCTCCTACATCAGACTCTCTAGTAGTAGCTCTGATTATAGGCCTATGCCAACAGGCTCAATGTTGTGGAGTTTTTTGTTGTTTGTTTGTTGTTGTTTAATATAGGGAGATGATGTTAAGTCAGTAGCAACTGATGAAGAGTATAATTTGTGTCAATGAGTAGTAGATAGGTTGTATCTGAGCGTTCCTTTCGCTATACATCCCTGAGGATCAATACAGGCCCTTGAGGAAATTGTCTATGTGAGGCTTTTTTGATAATGATTATAAAGCAAATCTTATTGGTCCATGTGAGATCTCACTGCAAACTCAGTGTTGGTGCTTTAGTTTGATGAGATTGCTTAGAGGGGTGACCAGTGGATCCCAGAGGGGAGAGCTCACAAATGTGTGCCTTTTCTACTGTGTCAATCGCAAATACATAGCTGGAGAGTATGGAGGTGTCTCCTGTTGATAATGGGAAAAGCAATGTTTAGGAACCAACCATTCTTTGTATTCGTTCAGCAAAAATTATTGTGACTTTTCTTATTTCATTTTTAACCACATTGTTTCATTATTTTCTGTTATGATTTCTGAATTAGATAGTGATCAACAAATTGTTTACTAGAACTTTTGTTTGAGTCTTGGGTTTCTTTTTTATTGAAAAATAGATTCTTCTTTCATACAGTACATCCCAACTGCATTTTTCCTCCCTACACTTCCCCTAGTTCCCCCACACCTCCCCTCTCTCCATATTTTCCCTCCATTTCCTCTTTAGAAAAGGGCAGGCCTCCAAAAGACGTCAGCCAAACATGACACAACAAGATACAATAAGACAAGACAAAAGCCCTCATATTGAGGCTGGACAAGGCAACCCAGTAGAGGAAAAGAGTCCTGAGAGCAAGCAAAAGAGCCAGAGATACCCCTACTCCCATTGTTAGGAGTCTCACAAGAACACCAAGTTAACAGCCATAACATATATGCAGAGGACCTGATACAGACCCATGTAGGCTTCATGCTTGCCATCCCAGTCTCTGTGAGCTCATGTGAGCCCTACTCAGTCAATTCAGAGGGCCACGTTCTCCTGGTGTCCTCGAACCCCTCTGACTCCTACAGTCTTTACTCCTCCTCCTCTTTGGGGTTCCCTGATTTCTGAGGGGAGGGCCCTAATGGAGAAGTCTAATTTAGACTCTCCCTCTGCATAATGTCTATCTGTGGGTCTCTGCATCTGCTCCCATGTGCTGCCAGAGGAATCCTCTCTGATGATGACTGGACAAGTCACGTATCTATGAGTATAGCAGAATATCATTAGGAATCACTTTATTTATTTATTTATTTATTTATTTATTTATTTATTTATTTATTTATT
>CABHPH010045390.1:0-21270 GCA_902168325.1 Peromyscus nudipes | reverse complement strand
ATTTATTTATTTATTTATTTATTTATTTATTTATTTATTTATTTATTGTGAGTGGTGTTTGATTCTACCCTAAGACACTGGGTTATCCAATCTCAGGTTCCTGGCCGTCCAGGCTATGTGGGGCATGGGCTCTCGCTTGCAGTGTGGGTCTCAGGTTAAACCAGACATTGGTTGGTTACTCCCACAAGTTCTGAGCCACCATTACCCCAGGACATCTGGCAGGCAGGACAGGTTGTAGGTGGCAGGTTTTGTGGCTAGGTTAGTGTCCAGATTTTTCTTTCTGTAGCTTGTAGAGCACTTTCTCATGCCAAAGGAGTCTCAGTTTCTTATTTTACTTGTTTGAGTGTGTATGTGTGCACCTATGAGTGCTTGTGTGAAGGTTAGAGGACAAGTTTTAGGGGTTGGTTCTTTCTTTTATCATGTGGGTCCCAGAATCAAATTCAAGTTGCCAAGCTTGGTGGCAAGCTCCTTTACCTGCTCACTCATCTTGCTGGCCCAAGATTAAACTTGCTTTTCTAAGTCTTGTATTTTGTTTGTTTGTTTTGTTGTTTTCGAGACAGAGTTTCTCTGTGTATTCTTGGCTGTCCTAGAACTTATTCTGTAGACCATGCTGGCCTTAAACTCAAAAAGATCCGCCTGCCTCTGCCTTCCAAGTGCTGGGGTTAAAGGCTTGTGTCACCACTGCCTGGCCAAGCCTTGTATTCTTAATCCTTGAACTTGCTTTTACATTTGAATTTTTGTGTTTAGCTACATCCTAAGATAATGTCTTGGTGATATTTTACTTGTGAATAGTAAGGGAATTATATTGTAATTTGTTGAAAACTGTTCTGGGTTAAAGGGAATAGCAATAGCTTCACCTCTGACATTTGGTCTTGCTGGCTATCATCTGTCCAGAATCATCCATTCTGAATATACAGCAGTTCCAAAGCAAATATAGATGTAATTCTAGAGTACCCACAAACAGACACTGGCTAGGCTTAGAAGACAGAATTGAGGGCAATAGTGTTCTGGAACTGTCTTGTTCTGGCTAGTAACAGATGTTTGTACTCATTTTTTAAATGCTGTATTTAATGACATACCAGTGGTACACTGAGATCAACTACAGTAGTAATATTTATATCATAGAAATTTGTAAAGGCTACCAATCAAGGCTTCTGGAACTTTTCTGTGAAGAGCAGATTGTTAAATACTTATTAGCACACCACTGACTAAGTCCATTAACTCATTCACTAAATAGACTTGACACTCCTTTCTAGTTCTGGAACTAGTATTGGCCTAGACCTTCAGAGGTTTTTAGGGGAGAAAGCTAGAGAAATAAGACATTTTAAATCAATACTTTTTAAACTGAGTAAGAAACAGCTAAGTCATTTGAAGGATAAAGGGCCAGGATGGGGCTGAATTGCCATTCAGTTTCTTGCATTTATAGAAGTGTTTGTTATCTAACAGGCTGATTCCAGGTGCTAGCCATTTACTGTAAGTAAGAAATATAGAATCTTTTGTCACTGGAACAATTTCCCAAACAAGTACCTTCCTGTCCATTCATGGCAAAGGGATGAGAAGAACAAAAGGAGTCTTCAACTTGAGTATACTCTGTAAGTGCTTCAACTCTTTGGCAGGCGCTGATGTAGTTCATGTGTATCCGTCCCACCCCTGCAGTTTCTCTTTGCTTAATGACTGTCAAAATACTGTATAAATAGACAGTGATGTTGAAGATGGCAATTTCCATAAACTGTCTTTTTCTATCTTTCTTTGGACAAAAAGTACTTCCTGTTTTTTTTTTTTTAAAGAATGCCTCAAACACCTGGGTTTTAGTGTTTTCTTTTTAGAATAAGCAGTCACCCTACTTGGCAGTTAATATTTTGGCTTTCAGAACACTTAAGAAATACTTCTTGACTTTAAAGATGCTTTTGCTGATAAAAATATTTATAAATAGATATAAGGATATTTTATTAAAATCATTATAAAAATCTAGCATTTGAGTGAAAATTAAACAAAAGATATGCACAAAGCTATTTACAGAAAAATTACCAAAAAGGAGAAGGGATTTTTAACATTTTTACTATACAGAAATGACACATATTTGAGGAGATATACATGCTCACCCTGTCTTAAAGATTATACAATGTGTATATGTATTGAAATGTGACCTAGTACCCCTTATTCATTTTTATGTTTTTTGACCCTGAGATGAAAGAATCTGAGCTTTCAAATTACATTTTTATGTTTTATGTGTCAGTTAAAAAATTCAAATTTAAAAAGTCAATAAACATATAAGCCGTAAACTCACAACTAAAGCTGCAATACAGGTGAAAACAGTATATCATTGTTGGTTGAGAATGCAAAATAAATGCTCACTCATATTTTTTTGGTGGGTAGGACTATTAATTGATAGTCAGTTAATTGAAGAATATTTGGCAAATCTTTCAAAACATAAAATCTAGTTATCTTTGGAACATCATTCTTCTGTGAGTTTATCTTATTGAAATATGTTCATATGAACATTATACATTATGTACACACAAATATGGATATTCATTGTAAGATTGTCTTAATGTTCATTAACCATTCTTGTGGATGACTTATTTTTTTAGTTATGGACTAAAGCAGCAATGGTGTATTTTGTATCCACTATAAAATATGAAGTAGGTTTATTTGTAGTAGTGTATGAAAAGCTTTATCATATAATAAGTAAAACATGTTACCAAACAGTAGGTATTATATGACATTTTGATTTTAAAACTCTATCACTTTTCTCTGTGTAGTAAATGAACATTTAATAAGAGAGTAGCACTTTGTGTTTAAACTATATTGTAAAATAGTTTTAGTTGTATACTGTTCTTCAAAATTGTGCTCCTCTACCAACAACATATTTTGGAATGACCACTATTTCTTCCCATTCTACTTTGTAAAATCTACCCACCTACCCGCATACTCTCCCATCCATTTATTGAAATACTTCTCTCCCTACCCACCTAGTTATGTTTTTATTGCTTGTTTAAACCACTTGTTTTTAAATTTATGGAAGCAATGTCTCTTTCACTAAAACAAAACAAAATGAACAAACAAGGATGGCAGCAAAAATGATATAATTAGAGAAGGTATAAAGGAAGACACTGCAGCAGAGGCCCACTCTTTGGAAGGAAAGAAAACCAGTCATAAATTCTGCTCTAGTGGACACTTTTGTTCCATTAAATACAATGTTATTTTTTACTATATTAGTCTTATATCAGCATTGTTTTATTGTAATAATATGCCCATATCATATTGTCTATTCTGATTATTTTTCCTGTACTTCCTCTTTCTTTGGCTACCTGTGCCACAAGAAGAAGAAACTCATAGTAGCATTTTTTTCTTTTCTTTTTTTTGTATCTTTTTTTTTCTTTTCTTTTCTTTTCTTTTCTTTTCTTTTCTTTTCTTTTCTTTTCTTTTCTTTTCTTTTCTTTTCTTTTTGGTTTTTCCAGACAGGGTTTCTCTGTGTAGCTTTGCGCCTTTCCTGGATCTCACTCTGTAGACCAGGCTAGCCTTGAACTCACATAGATCCGCCTGCCTCTGCCTCCCAAGTGCTGGGATTAAAGGCCTGTGCCACCACCGCCCGGCTGCAATTTTTTTCTTTTATTGAAAATAGATTTTATTCTTACATAATATATCCTGATTATGGTTTCCCGTTCCTCTACTCCCAGTTTCTCCCTACCTCTTTTCCCATCTGAGTCTACTCCCTTTTTGTCTTTCATTAGAAAACAGCCTTCTAAGATATAACAATACGATATAATATATAGTAAATTAAATAGAATAGGATTCAACAAAAACTAACATATCAGAATTGGATAAAACAAAGAAAAGAGCCCAAGAAAAGGCATAACAATTTGAGACCCATTCACACACACTCAGGAATCCCATAAAAACACCTGGAAGCCATAATGTATGCATAGAGGACCTGGTGCAGACCTGTGCAGACCCTGTGTATGTTCCCTCAGTCTCTGAAAAGTCACAGTAGCAAATTTGACTAGGACACAGTATATAATTTTGGATATTTGACTGAACTGGGAAAGTCTTTTAAGAAGAGCAAATGAGTAGAGGGTACTCTGCTTCAAAATGTTAGTAGAGCAAGATAGGAAAGAGACACAGAGAGGAGAGAACCAAAGAGTAAGTGTGGGCCTTTGGACTACCACCTTAATTGCCACCAGGGAAGGCCATGTACAGTTTGGTGTTTTAGGAATGGCTGACCTCAGGATCCAGGGTTACTGGGATTTTCCTGACAAAATGAGATGGGGATAAACACATGGGCTTTAAATGCAAAACTGAGATCTTACAGTTTAAAAGGATGGGAGCTTGAATTTATCATTTTACCATATTGATTTTAAACTCAAGTGTAGGAGACTTGACAATATTCCTAGATATTTGTATGTCTCCTTTAGTGTCCAGAGGAACATGCATAAATTAAGCCACAAAACTAGATCTTAAAGAATATAGCCAATCCAAATTCAAATGATTATGTTGTATGTAAGGCATACATTCACAGTGTAAAAACGGTATGGATTAAAAAGGCAAGGATGCAGTGGCATGCCTCAGTGAGAGTCATTATTTGCATGAAGTCAGAAAAGAGAGAGAGGTCAAGAATTTGGATGAAGGGCTATTTTCAGTTTTGTGACCTGTCTGTTACATTATAGATATACTTTTTTGTTTCTTTTGTTTGTTTGAGAGCAGGCTTCATTATGTATCCTTGGCTGGCCTGGAGCTCACTAGGTAGACCAGGCTGACCTTGAACTGAGGGAGATCCACCTACCTGACTCCCAACTATTGGGTTTAAGGGTGTGTGCCATAAAGCTTCACTTCTTAGATATACTTTGTCAATCAAATTTTCTTTATCATTATTACCCTAACCTGTCATCTTTCCCTACCACTGTCGTCTTTCATCTGGACATGTTCTGCAACATCTTCCACACTGGACTTCCGACCAGACATTTTCCTATCTAGTTAGAAGAGGAGCAAGGATCTAAAACAAGACCACTTGAGTGTGTGGGCACAGTCTGTGTCACTTGTTTCTGAAAGATCAAGAAAGTACAAAAAATATCACTTAGTCGCTATATTATCTCTATGCTTTAGTCTCAACTTTTACAGTGTTTCCTCAAAGTCTTCATTATTTTAATGGTCATCATGCCAACACATTACCGATGATAGACTATGTCTATTTTTGAGAATGTTGTCCTCATTGTTCTGTGCCTGTTTCTAATTCATTCTCTGTACAGGAGCTAGAGTAACATGTTTCAAAATGGATATATCACTACTTTTCATAAAAATTTTGTTTGCTAATTCTCTCAGGACAAGACAAGATGTGAAATTTTTTTTTTTTACCTAATGGTATCCTATGGATCCTGACTACTTTATTTTTTTTAAAACCATGGAACAAAACTTTTATTAGAATTTTAATTTATTTTAAATTTTATAATAATTTTAATTATAATAGGTTCAACTATTATATTATTCAGTACTCAAACCAACTGTCCCTTTTGAAACAAGATTTACATAACCATCATATACTAGATTGGATCTCTAAGCATCATCTATATCTCCTTTGTGGTGATATCATGTCCCCCAATATATTGTGCACCCTAATAAACTTACTGGAGGTCAGAGAACAGAACAGCCAGTATATTAAACATAGGTTTAGGCAGTGGTAGCACATGCCTTTAATCCTAGCATTCAGGAGGCAGAGATCTGCCTGGATCTCTGTGAGTTCAATGCCACGCTGGAAACAGCCAGGCATGGTCACACGCCTTTAATCCCAGGAAGTGATGGCAGAAAGCAGAAAGGTATTAAGGCATGAGGACCAGGAACTAGAGCCCCTTTAAGCTTGTAGGCTTTTAGCAGCAGTACAGCTGAGATCCATTCAAGTGATGAGTCAGAGGCTTCCAGTTTGAGGAAACAAGATCAGCTGAGAAGTTGGCAAGGTGAGCTTGGATGTGGCTTGTTCTGTTTCTCTGATCTTTCAGCGTTCACCCCAATACCTGGCTGCAGGTTTGTTTTTATTAATAAGACCTTCTAACAATTTGTGCTACACTCCTTCTTATGCATACTATAATTATAATTAAATATTATAGTTGATTGTTTAATGTGCAATTATCCCAATAGATTATTACCTGTGTGAGAACAAGGATATGTATATTATTGTCACAATATTATAGCCTTTGTGTCCACTGGGATAAATAGTTTATTTTCTGTATATATTGAGTGAATCAAATTAAGGGGTATTCAGATTGTCTAATGTGTGGAAGGGAGTGAAATAGCTTTGTGAGTCTCTGACATAATCCAGCACTTGGCTCCTGTTTGATAATCAATAGTTTATTTCTGATCATAAAAATACCAAGGAGTCCACTGGTAAATTAAGGAAACACCAGTCAGTATTCCAGCATGGATGGGCAGAGAGTACACAAGGCTACACTCCTAGTTGAGAAGCTATAGGTTGTCAAAAGCTGCTAAAGGATTGATAGGTTTTTTTTCCCCCTGAAACAAACTCCCACTCGATAGGCTGTCCAGGATTAAGTGGCCAGTCCTACACCCATATTGACAGACACTAAATAGAAATGTGTATTCAGATATTAGCTCTTATTAAAGCTATGGGGAACAAAAATTATGAAATATAGAATTTGTGGTCTTCAAATCCAATCACAAAGTAGTTGGTTACCCCCAAACAATGGTGCCACTATTGTACCCATGGAAATATCTTGCCTTGAAAGTCAGTATTGTAGTACTCAAAATCCACAGCTGAATAAGATTGTCGATGCCCTTTTCACCCCCAAAGCCTGGATATAACTTACTGGCACCATGAATTCTGGCCAGCGGGGTAGAGGCTTCCAGCTTAATTCCCATGTTGTTTGTATTTGTGCTGTATCCTCAGTGTGTGGCCCCTTTAGCAATACTAGTTCTGATGGATATTAAAAATTTGCCAGCTCTATATCTGGAAGAGAATTAATATTTCAAATGTCTAATTAACACGAAAACCTAAACATTAAAAACATAACCTAATTTAAAAAATGGACTATGGGTAGAAACAAAGAATTTTCAAAAGATGAAATACAAATAGTTAATAAACATTTTAAAGTGTGCAACATCTTTAGTTATGAGGGAAATGCAAATAAAATATCTTTGATATTCCATATGCTCTAGTTAGAGTGATTTCAATAAATGACAACAAATGCTGATGAGGATGTGGGGAAGGGGGAAACCTCATTCATAGGGATGGAAGTGTAAACTGGTACAGTGACTATATAAATAAGCATGGAGGTTTTTCAAAAAGCTAAAAATAGTTATACCACTCCTGGGCATATACCTAAAGGACCCCATACCCTTAAACAGAGATAGATACACAACCCTGTTCATTGCTATTTCATTCATACTAAAAAATGGAGTTGTGTAAATGTTCATCAATTAATGAATGGACAGTGAAAATATTGCATAACCACACAGCAGTATTCAGTTGTTTTAAAAATATTTTTTGAATTCATATTTTTTATTTTTTGAGGTTATAATATAATTGCATCATTATCCCTTCCATGGAAAGTGTTTCCTGAGAGCCAGCACAGAGAAGCTGTGTTCTAGAGGTGGCCAAGTTTGAACCTTTTGCTGGCAGCCAAACTTGTAGTGTAAGCGTCATCCAGGTGGTACTGGTTTTGAGGTATGAAGGGGTCATGTATAGCAGCTGAGGCTTGGTGCTTTGAGAGGCCAGGAGAGGCCATTGGTGAAGGTGCAACCACGGTAGCAGTTGAAGGTACATGGTAGAAGAAATCATGCAGAGAAGTTGAGGCTTGGCACTGTGAAGAGAACTTATGAGAGGCTATTGGTGAAAGTGCAGTCCAGAAGCAGCAGAAGACCCCAGCATTTTGGAGATACCAGTACCATGGGATGACCACCAAGAACAGTATCAATAGGGAGTGAAGGTGATCTGAGCTTAGATCTTAAACATTAAGACAAGCTCTGTGTGCTGCAGAGGGCAGAGCTGAAGAAGTTACCCAAGCCCTTTGGAGGAGCCCAGAAGATCATGAGGGAATCTCAGATATTGGACATTGTTTTGATATGATTGTGACTGTGCCTTGGTATTTCCCTCCTGAAGTAAGGAAGTATTTAACTTACTTTTTATTATACAGGAGCCCACAGTTGAGAGACTGAATTTTAAAAGAGATACTAGGTTTTAAAAGAGACTTTGGATTTTTAAAAGAGATTGAATTTTAAAGCTTTTGAATATGTAAAGACTGGGAATTTTTAAGTTTGTAAAATATTTTATATTGTAATGTTATTCATGTGTGATCTTGGGAGGTGGACAAGAAAGTTTGTGGCTTGACAGTGATATTAACAGTGATGTGTTTGTTTGTCACGTTGACAAGGGGTCAATTGTGCTGGCTAATTTTATGTCAATTTGACACAGAGTTATTTGAAAGGAGAAAATGACTTCATAAGACACCAGCTGTATGGCATTTTCTTAATTAGTGATTCATGGATGAGGGCCCAGCCTAGTGTGAGTGTGGATACCACTTGGCTGGTATTCTGTTGGTTCTATAAGAAAGCAGGCTGAGCAAGCCATGGGGAGGACTCCTCCATAGTCTCTACATCAGCTCCTGCCTCCAGGTTCCTGCCCTATTGGAGTTCCTGGCCTGACTTCCTTCAGTGATGAACAGTGATGTGGAAGTGTAATCCAGATAAACTCTTTCCTCCCCAATGTGCTTTTTGGTTATATAGTGTTTCATCACAGCAATGGAAACCCAAACCAAGACAGGTATAATATAATTTGTATAATTAATCTTTTATTTAATTTTTTCATACAGTGTATTTTGATCATAGTCTTTCTCCTTTCTCAACTTCTCCCAGATTCTCTCCACCTCCCTATTCACCCAACCTCATGTTGTTTTTCTCTCAAAAAAGAAAAAAACAACCCCCCAGATGAAAATAAAATTAGGCAGACTAAAAATAAAAACCAATAAGACAAAAAATACTCCCTCCCCAAAGAAAACAAAACAAAAAGCCATCACACACACAAAAATCATGGAGTCTATTTTGTGTTGTGCAACTACTCCAGTGTATAATATAATTTAAACTCATTTTGAACATTAAAGCTTCATCTTTTCCTAAATAAATCATATTGTAGATATTGCATATATATGTCACTCTTTTACCTTATTGATTTATTATGTTATGAACATTCTCCATATTGTTAAAATTTTACACACTTATCAATTATTAAATAATATTCCACCATATGGATATACCATAACTTAGATAACATATTAGTGCATACTAATTTCATTACTTTTTATTATTTTGTTCAGATACACTGGGTTACAGCTATACCTCTCTTGGGCATGAGCCTCCAAATACACTATATTCTACCATAGACACATATGTGCAAATTCATGTTTATCATTGCTCTGTTCATAATAGCAAGGAAATAGAACCAACATGTATGCTCACCAACAGAAAAACAGATAGACACAATAGAATTTTATTGAGATGTTAGAAAATTTTCAGGAAAATGGATGGAGCATGAAAAGATTATATTAAGTGAATTGGCCTAGTCTTAGAAAGACAAAAATCCTTTGTTTTCTCTCATATGAGGATTCTAACTTACAATATTTAAATAAGAGATTGTAGTTGTTCATATAGACCACAAAACTGCATAGGAGACCAGGAGAAGGAAACCAGTGGTGTTGAGAAAGTGTGTGTGGAAGAGGGTCAAAAGCTCACCTATGGCCAATTATATTCAGCTTAAGAAATTTTTAACGTACTGTAAAACCTCAGTTGGCTGGAATGTAGAAAGGGGAAAGTATAAGGATTAATGGTATTAGAAAAAAAATGACATCATGGTAAACTGCAAAAGTTCTGTTAAGCTACTCCCACTAGATTCCTGTTGAAAAAGTTAAATGAAGTAATACAGAAAATTGAAGTTCAAGTGTATTAGATATAGTCAAATAGCTCAGTCTAAAATGAAGTAAATAAAAAGTGGTTGCTAAAAGTTAATGGTGACCTTAACAGAGCTTCATAATCAAATTGTCCTTCCTTAAAATGCCAGTTCTCCTTTCTCCAAAACAAACTTGATAACTATTTTGATATAGAATGGAAAAGCCACAAGGTGGTAACTTCCCACAAGATTTATGAATTTAGGTGATATTGTGTCCCCCAATATATTGTGCACCTTAATAAACTTATCTGGGGTCAGAGAACAGAACAGCCACTTGATAGACATAGAGGCCAGAAAATGGTGGCACACACCTTTAATCCTAGCATTCCAGAGGCAGAGATCCATTTGGATCTCTGTGAGTTCAAAGCTACACTGGAAACAGCCAGGCATGGTGACACATGCATTTAATCCCAGGAAGTGATGGCAGGAAGCAGAAAGGTATGTAAGGTGTGAAAACCAGGAACTAGAATCTGTTACGCTTTTAAGCTTTTGTGGAGCAGTTCAACTGAGATCCATTCAGATGAGGACATAGAGGCTTCCAGTTTGAGGAAACGAGATCAGCTGAGGAATTGGCGAGGTGATGTTAGCTGTGTCTGGTTCTGTTTCTCTGATCTTTCAGCGTTCACCCCAATATCTGGCTCCCGGGTTTGTGTTTATTAATAAGACCTTTTAAGATTCATACTACACTTATGTCTTCTTCGATTATTTCTGCCTTCTGTTTCTAAGTAAAGAAAGAAGAGTCCCTTGTATATGGCAAAACCTTTACTTTAAGATCCAGTAATGTTTACTTCTTCATCTCTGGTATCCTTATACTATAGTGCATTATGCTCTTTTTTTTTAAAAATCATTCCCTTTATTCTGAGTCCTTTCTCTCATCATTTAAAGTTTGTTTAAATCTCTTATTCACCAAAGGAAAAATTATATTATTTCTCAAAACCCATAATGTCCCCAGTCTAATCATAAGCAGAAGAATAGTTTATTTTTTAAAAGACTATTTTCTCTGAGCCCATGCTTCCTGTATGTCCCAGCTCCCTTTCCTAGCAGCCAGTCTTTGTGTGGTCTCTGATTTTCCCATTTCCTTCTGTTCCATTTAATAAATTCTCTTTCTAAACTTGCTGTTCTACTTACCTATTTTGAAAAATTTCTCCTGCCTGAAGTCTTTTTCTCTGGGGATTATGAAGGATAATTTTGAGTCTTGATTCCCCAATATTTTTTAGCATAGTTGTTATTTTTAAGGTATATGAATGATTCTTTGGCTTCTCTTCTCAAACAGATGATGATATTTAATAGGAAATAACAAAACCACAGGTTCAGGGCAAAATTTTCTTTGTTCAATATTCAAGAATAATTGGTCTTCTACTTGCTGTGTTCTGTGGTACTGGGAATAAACAACAACAACAAAAATCCAATAATCTTTGCCCTTGAAATACAGGCATACCCCGCAGGCCTTGTGGGCTAAGTTCCAGATGACTGGAACAAAGTGACTATCAAAAGAAAATGAATAGCATACTTTCTCCCCAGTGTTTATAAATTTTATTTCTACAGTGTCCAGAATGGTAATACATTTTTAAAAAGTCAACTTAAATACCTTAATTAAAAGTATTTTTTATGCTATGAAACACCAACAATTATCTGAACCATCAGCAAGTCATAAGCCTTAACCTGGTGAAGTATCTTGCTTTGATGCTAATGGATACTGCCTGATGGTAGCAGTTACTGTAAGTTGGAGTGGCATATGGCCATTTCTTCAAATAAGACCACAGTGAAGTTTCCTACATCAATTGATTCATCGTCTTTGAAAGATTTCTCTATAGTTTGTCATGCTGTTTGACAGCACTTTACCAACAGTAGAACTTCTTTCAAAATTGAATCTTTTCAAGCCCTGCCACTGCCTTCTCCACTACGTTTGTAAAATACTAGAAATCTGTTGTTGTCATTTCCACCATGTTCACACTGTATGTACCAGGAGTAGAAACCACTTATTTTTTTTCTCATCCAAAAGAAACAGCAACAGCTCTTAACTTTTTTTTTTTTGGTTTTTTGAGATATGATTTCTCTGTGTAGTTTAGGTGTCTGTCCGAGTGCTGGGATTAAAGGCGTGCGCCACTGCCACCCGGCTGAGCTCTTAACTTTTCACCGTGAGATTTGTAGCAATTCAATCACATCTTTAGGTTCCACTTACAATTCTAGCTCTTTTTTCTTCCAAAGCTGTAGTTACTTCATACATCAAATGACTGAATGCCTCAGTTTTCCATGAAGGGTGGAATCAACTTGTCTGAAACTCCTTCGAAGTGAAGACCATTTAACCTACTTCTATTTTGGCCTCTTTCCTTGGGTCACTGATGTTTATAATGGTACCCCAAAAGAATAGATCTTCTCTAGGAGATGTACACTTTTTGTTTTTCTGGATCCATCAGAGCATCACTATCTATTGAAGTTTTGGTCTTACCATCTATGCTCTACAGTCTTTGATCCAAGAGCTGTAGGTTAATGTGTCGGTAGGCACAAGAACAATTTTAACACCATTGCATATCTTCCTTGGAGCTCTTAGGTGACCAGTTGATTTGGCAATTAACAGTAAAATTTTGAAAGATTGTCTTTGTTTTTCCTAGCAGTAGATCTTAACAGTGACATTAAATTATTCATTAAAACATACTACAAACAGATATGATATTATCCTGACTTTTATAAGCCATGTAGAATTCTTTGGGACCTAAGGAATTTCCTAACTGTAAATTAACCCTGGCTTCTATTTAGAGTTGTTGCCTACATTAGCTCCTAACAGGAAAGTCAAACTGACCTCTGAAGACTTGAAACCATATGTTGATGTCCTTTCATAGCTATCATTAGTTGTCAACCTGATATACTTGGAAGGAAGAAACCATGATTGAGAAATTGCCTCTGCCGGGCAGTGGTGGTGCATGCCTTTAATCCCAGCACTTGGGAGACAGAGTCAGGAGGATCTCTGTGAGTTCAAGGCCAGTCTGGTTTACAGAGTGAGATCTAGGACAGGCACCAAACTACACAGAGAAACCCTGTCTCAGAGAGAGGGGGAGAGAGAGAGAGAGAGAGAGAGAGAGAGCGCAATTGCCTCTATTGGATTGGTCTGTGAGCATGTCTAATGGGTATTTTCTTAATTGCAAATTGATGAAGAAGTGCCAAGCCCACTGTGGGCAGGGCTTTCCCTAAGCAGGTGGGCTTGGGCAGTTTAGGAAAAGTATGTGAGCAAGCCAGAGGAAGCAAGTCAGTAAACAGCATTCTTCCATGATCTCTACTTCAATATGTACCTCTAGCTCCTGTCCTGGGTTCCATTGAAGATGGACTGTATGTATGTCAAATAAACCCTCCCCTTTCTGAAGTTTGGTCAGTGTTTTATCACAACAACAGAAACAAACAAACAACAAGAAAACAAATAAATGAAAACACAAAGGTAAGGCACCACATAGGAAAGTCCTTCATGGCATCTTCTCCCGATAAAAGGTTGTTTAATGTACATTGAAAACCTGTTGTTTAGTGTAGTCTCCTCCACCCATAGTCCTGGCTGGAGCTTTTGATTCTGTGTAATTTGCTGCAGCCTCTGCACCAGCACTGCTTACTTTACCTTGCCATTTAATGTCACGTGGCCAATTTCTCCACTCAAATCTTAAGAACTAGTCTCTGTGAGCTTCAACCTTTTCGTCTGCAGCTCCCTCATTTCTTGCAGCTTTTGGAGAACTGAAGAAGAGGAGCCCCGTTCCAAATCAGGCATTGGCCTATAGGAATGTTGTGGCTGTCTGGTCTCCTTTCCAGACCATAAAACTTTTTGTATTTCAGCAAGAAGACTTTTCACCATCATAACATTCATGGAATTCACTGGCATAACATGTTCAGTCTTCTTTAAGAACTTTTCCTTTGTATTCATAATCTGCCTAGTTGGTGTAAGAATATCTAGCTTTTTTATTTAAAGTGAGAGACTTGGGACTCTTCCTTTGAATTTCATTATGAGAGGCCACTGTGGGATTATTATCTGGCCTATTTTCAATATTGTTGTGTCTCAAGGAATAAGGAGGCCCTAGGAAAGAAATGGAAGAATGAGTGCTCTGTGTAGCAGCCAGAAAATTGGTTAATTAACTATTCTATGGCCACAGTTCATGGCACCCCACAAAAATTACATTGTCATCACAGATCACTAATAACAAATCACTGTAACTGACATAACAAGAGTGAAGTACTATGAGAATAGCTAAAATGTGACACAGAGGCACAGCATTAGCACATATTGTTAGGGAAATGGCATGGATGGACTTGCAATTGATTGATATAGACTTACCACAGACTCTTAACTCATAAAGATTGCAGTATCTGAGAAATACAAAGTAGAGTGCAATCAAATGATATGTGCCTGACTAGTAGATTGAAATGGTTATATTGAATCTAGATTATGTCATATTATAGTTTCTTTGCATTTTGTATTCTCTGTGAAGATAGTTATTTGCTCCTTTAGGCATCACATTAATTTGCCACAGTTAACATGCCCAGAAAGTGCAATATTCCCCTCAATATAAGATTACAGCATTTTAATTGTCTCAAGATAATTTAAGGATAATTTAAATTATGATGTTGTCACAATCCCCAAATTTCAGTGTTTTACAGTAGTTTTATTTCTCAGTTTTGTAGTATGGTGACCAGAAGCTCTGCTCAGTTACTAGTCATTATACAACCCAGGGTGTTAGAGAAACCACCATGTAAAACATTACCAGTAACAGTTGCATAGAGATATCAGTGCAAGATATCACAATGACAAGTGGTGTGGCCTGAAAGTGCTACACAACTGTCAGCAAGAACCTTTACTCACAGGTAGTTGGCCAAAGCCAGTTGCATGACCCCACCATTCATAATGAAGCAATAAAGTACAATAAGTGCCTAAAGTCAAAGAGCCATGAATATTTGGAGAGCAGCTTAGCCATAGTGGATACGTAGCCCGAGCTGGCCATGTCCTATGATCAGATGTTGACTACCCAATTGTCATTGTTGTCAGAGAGCCTTCATCCAGTAACTGATGGAAACAAATGGAGAGACCCACAGCCAAACATTAGGCTAAGATCAGGGAATCCTATGAAGATAGGGAGGAAGGATTGTAGGAGCCAGGCATCAAGGGCATCACAAGAAAACCCACAGAAACAACTAATCTGGGCTCATAGGAACTCAGAGTCTAAACCAACAACCAGGGGGCCTGAATGGGACTGACCTAGGCCCTCTCCATATATGTTAGGGTTGTATAGATTGGTCTACTTGTGGGACTCCTAATATTAGGAGCATGGGCTGTTCCTAACGCTTTGTCTGGCTCTTGGGAACCTATTCCTCATACTGGATTGCCTTGCCCAACCTTAATACAATGGGAGGTGTTTAATTTTACTGCAACTTGATATGCCATGCTTTGTTGATATCAACCCATGGGAGACCTGCCCCTTTCTGACAGAAAAGGAGGAGTGGGTTGAGATGGAGCAGAGGGAAAGGGAAGTAGGGAATAGGAGGAGAGGAGGAAGGGGAAACTGTGGTCAGGATGTAAAATAAATAAACTAATTAACAAAAAACATTTAAAGTACAGAATTAATAGTACTATGTTGAGTACTGAATAAAATGTAGAATTTGCCCCTCAACATTGTATTGTATCTCCTCCCTTACCTAAAGTTACAGTGTTAGATATCAAATATTTGCCGATAAAATTTTATACAAACATATCGTGGATCATCTTTTTTTATATATCTTATAGATTTATTTATTTCTATGGATATTTTACCTCAGTCTCACCATTGCCTATATAGAATTCATCAATATGGATATATTCTTTTCAGTGCCATGAAAAACATGTTTTGTTTGTTCCTAGATTTTTATTGCACGTGTACTGATCCTTCTCATGCATGTATTTCTATGTACATACATTTGGAGTTCTTTAGTAGGTTCTGAGAAAAGAAATTTCTAAGTACATTTTAAAGTATACCAAGTATTACCCCATTGCCTTCCAAAATGCTGTATAATAATATCATAATTAGTATATAAAACTGTATGCTACATATTTGGAAGAACATTGATACTATTTTGATTGAGCATATTGTTGGACAGTGAAGGATTTAGATAATACATCAAATTGATGATTCACTTTTTGTCTAAATAGCATGTTAGACCCTTTGCCCACTACTTTTCAGTTCGAAGATGGGAACAACTCTAAAATATTACTAATCTCTTTCATGTGCAGCACTTTTGGTTATATATTAATTGTCAGACACAATTACCTGGCTACATCTAGCTGAAAAGGAGTGTTAGGAAAGTGAAATTTTCATGTTTTGAGGACTATGCTTAAAGTTAAAACCTGAGACTTGTAATCACCATTGTTTGAAAAGAAGAAATTCTATGCCATACGTGTTGACTTATTAGCATTTTGTCCCCGAGTATGTATTCATCTCTTTGTGCTGTGTCCCTTTTGCTCTCTCTCAGCAGTTACTGGTTCCTTCTCTTAACTTTGTCATGTTTATGCCATATGCCGACATTTTGGACCTTCCTTTTCATCCCTCTTTCTCTCTTGTAAGTTATATATATATACCCTTTCTCTTCTTTTTATGTATATTTTTCTTCCCATATGTGTCTTATCTCTGTTTGTTCCTGTCACTTTGTTTTCCTAAATTTGTATTGCTGGCTCTGCGTGATTTAGTCTCCATGTCTCTTTTTACCTCCATTTCCAACAACTAGAGCTATCAACAGAGTCAGCTGTCACCTCATGCAGCTGTTTTCACTTGATAGAAAGTGCTTGAGGATAGGAGAGTTAGAGATAGAGAGGATAAACATTTTCATGATTGGTTGAAAGCTGAATTAGATAAATATTGTGGTCTTGTTGTCAGTTTAAGTCATATTGAGAACCAACTTTGCTTCCTACAAATAGAATTTTATGAATATTGCTGCATCTTTGCTTTCTGATTAGATATGACCTTCTCTCTGTGGTCATTAGATTTCATTCTAGCTAACAACAGAATTAGAAGATGTCAAGGGATTGAGATAACAAGTTTTTAAAATTATTTAACTGTTTTGTGTATTTGTATATATGTAAGTGTGATCCATATTTATGAATAGATGATGGAAAAATACTGTGATGACTCCAAAATTCCCCTGATAGTAATAATATTATGAGAATTCATATGTGTTCTCTGTAACTAGATGATGATTTCAGTCTACATATATCCATAAATTAAGCTTGTTCTAGTTCCAGAAGTACAATGTGAGCACAAACCAATGTATCTGGCACTTTGAGGAAGAGAAGAAAGTGTGGAAGGCAATTTGCAAACTATACCCAAATGTCACCTGAGAATAACATCATCATTGCAATCATCTGTCAAAAGATTTAGTTCAATTGCATTTTTAAAGACTCTCTAGTCAAGAGAGTACTACTTATATCAGAAATTGGTACTTCAAAGAAAGGAATAATAATGGATTCATTAGACATTGTCCTATCATCTTCCTCCTTTAAAATTCTGCACATGGCCTTTGGTGGCTGGGGTTGTGTGCCAACCCTAGGGAATCAATAAACACAAAGCTCTCTGGGGTAATATGAACTACAGGAGTAAGAACTATTGCATATTTATGACAATGGTAAGGAGAACAGACTATTTTGGGGGGAAAGGTAATTTCTAAATAATTGAATAGCAGCAAAAGTGCCATCATAGTAGGTATTATGCATGCTCCTATACACTTTCTTCACACAACAGTAAGCTGGTTGTAAAATCACCAAGAGGAAAGTTATAATGCAATAAACCTAAGATTTCCATGGGAAAGCTCGAACTGCTTCTGACACTTTTATTATTTAAACAGATGTGTGGAACCGTATGTTTGGAACCCACTGGTCAGTCCTAAGACATTCCTTGATCAATGATGATATTTCAGGCTGACTGCTGCCGGAGATGAACACTGCTAGGAGATTGATTACACTGGCCTTTCTCTTTGACTGTTTGAATTGGCAGTTTGGCAGGTTTTCTCTTCCAATGGGAAATCTGAATCGCCCATTGAACATGCTGCAAACTACTTGGCTTTCTTTCTTTTCCCTTACCATTTAACAAATACAGGTTGATCTTCACTGTCTTTCAGTTGACTAAGTGTTATATTGCTCATGCATCTCTACAGAGGGGTTATACCTCCTTAATGCTCAGGAGAAAAAGTTTATTATCTTATGATTTGGTTTAGCATTGTAAGTCTGGAAAAAATAATTTATTACTCATTAGAACATCTTGCTATGATCATACAGACTCAAAGTCGAAAGCACTTTTCTGTAATTTTTTTCTAATGTCATGATTTTGGCTAAGTCATAACTGTAGCCAGAAAGTTTCTCTGGTCCTGTCCAGCCCTACATTCCTGCAGGAGCTTATAAAATAATCACTCAGAGGCTTAATGTTATTTTCAAACTATATGGCCTATGGCAGGCTTCTTGCTAGCTAGCTGTTTCATTTTAAATTATCCCATTTCTATTAATCTATGTTTTGCTACATGGCCATGGCATTACTGGTCTGCTGTCATCTTGCTTCTCCTTTGGTGGCAGCTGGCATCTCCCCACTCTCCACCTTTCTCTTTCCTGTCTCACTCCTTGGATTTTCTGCCTGTCTCTAAGCCAAAGCAGCTTACTTATTAACCAATGGTAACAACATATATTCACAGCATACAGAAAGACATCCCCTATCACTTCCCCTTTTCTATCTAATCAAAGAGGAAGATTTTAGCTTTAATATAGTAAAATTATATATAGCAAACAGTTATCAAGCAAGAATTACAGTTACAATATCTAGTCTATTTGTATTTGGCAAAATTAAAGAAAATATTTTATCATCTATCCTATATTTGTGAGTCTAAAGTTTCATATTTAATTTATCTTTTATCATAACCAAGAGAAATTATAACTATCTAGTCTTCAACTACATCAAAGACCCCAGAAGGATATATTACCTAAGTAAATAGGAAGAACATTGTAAGCAGCTTCTAAAAATCTAGAATGACAGAAACATTGAAGATGACTGCTTTTGCGTACAGCAGTAGAAGACCAAGTGGGTTTCAAGGCAGCTACCTAGTTTAGTATCAGTCTGAGTATAGTTTGGGATCTTGAGAGCACCACAACCCATGAGGAGAAAAGAAGCTAAAGAGATTCCAGCCCACGTTTTGGGGAGACTCTGGCTGCAGGCAGCTTGGGCCTGAGCTGGGGCCTACAAGGCCATGGGCAAGTGGCTTTTTCGTGAATTTGTGCCACAAATGTTGGGTTACCAGATGAACATGAATTGTTAAATGGTCTTATTAATAAAAAACCCAGAGCCAGATATTGGGGTAAAAGTTAAAAGATCAGAGAGGCAGAACAGCAAGCCACTAGTTCTTACCCCTATGAAATTCTCTACCAAAAGAAAGTGAGCTCTTCTCTCCAGCCTACCTTATCACACAATTGTTGTTTTCTTCAAAAGTAAAATCATGAAAATAATGCCCCAATGAATTTTTGAAAGAACACAGGCCTGCTGAATTCATGGCACCAAATGTTATATTTTAAAAATGGTGTGCGGTAGTCACAGTGGGTGGGAGCTATGGAGAGAGATACACCATACTTGAGTGCATGTCAAGGGTTTTATTGGGGGCAAGGGAGAGAAGGGAGCTGAGAAGAGAAGGAGGAGAAGAGAAATGGAGATGGGAAAGGGGGGAGAGAGGAGGTACACATGTGACCTTGTGGGAATAGGGAGAGAGAAAGGGGGTGGGGCCCTGCCCTTTTATGAAGGGAGGTAGCACATGTATAGAGAGACCACATAGCAATGAGTGAATGATGCTGTCAGGACCCTGAGCAGGGCAAGGTACCACCTGCGTACTGGCCAGGTTCCCAAGAGGCAGGTCTGAATGCCAACAATAATACTATATAACAGATTAGTATTACATGTCTGAAATACACAATTGTTCAATAAATTATAAGTATAAACTACAGCTTACCAAAAGCTCTTGACATAGGGTTGTCAAATATATGTAATAAGTATATATGTCCAGTTCTTCTAATCCTCATTGATCTTAATAAGAGGTGAGAGGAAAGTGAATGTATGAAATTGTAACCAGAGGTAGAGCTTTTGGTCCCACATGCCCAATTATACCTGGTGGTTGCTTCCTAAATTATCACTCAGAGGCTTATAAATTAATTATAAATGCTTTGGTCGATGGCTCAGGCTTATTACTAACTAGCTCTTACATTTAAATTGACCCATATTTCTTCTCTGTGCTTTGTCATGTGGTTTGTGGTTTGTTACCTCATTTTCTATATGTCTTGCTTCCTTAGCAGCTGGCTGGCATCTCTCTTGACTCCACCCTTCTTCATCTCCATCTTCAGTTTGAATGTAACACCTAACCTTATTCTGTCTCACCGTTGGCCAAACAGCTTTATTATCAACCAGTGAGAACAACACATATCCACAGAATACAGGATCCCACAGCATGAAATAATTATGGGATTAACTTATTCTATTCCAGTGATGATTTAACTACTTAAAGTCATATATTAAATATTTTCTTTCACCAAGAATAGAGAAAGATTAATTATAAAAGGTAGAAATATTTCTAGGCTGTTTTAAAAACTAGGTTATCAGTTACTGGACATAGTCTATATATTTTGGGAATTTAAGAACATGACCATTTGGTGAATGGATTCTTAAAGATCCTTCTCAATAATCATGTGGTTCACTAATTATAAGATATCAAAAAAAATAAACAGTCCTTTCTGGGAAAGTTAATGTAACTTTCAGATAGCTTTCAGAAAGAAACAGTGAAGATACAATTATAGTTATAATAGCTTGGGAGTGGGATAGTATGGGTAAATCCTAAAAATTTAAGCAGCATGATTAAATTGGTAAAGCAAAAAATAAAACTGAGCACTGCAGGAGGAGTTAAATAGGACATGAGGTAATTGTTTTTCTGTGAAAGTCACTAGGGGTTATAGATGTTTTAAATAGGAAGGTAAGCAGAGGAGCTAGAGTAGGCATGAGATCCAGGGAAGGTTTGAAATTCTAAAGATAATATCTTCTTCTGAGCTGGAAATTTTGTTGCCATGATCTATGCAGAATGAAGTATATATTGAACACTAAAAAGTCTTTTCCGAATGTTTGTTTGGATTCTTCAAAAGGGGGACACTTACGACAAGGGTTAAGTGACTGCATGGGAGTGGAGCATCAGGGGAAGGCATACCAATGAAGCACACACCAAGGACTGAGTTGCCACTTCTTAATGGAGCACACCAAAGAGTGAGAGAGCTGGACTTACAACTCTTATAAGTAGTTAAGAAGTGGGGGGGGGGG